>JAXCHO010000902.1:0-63346 GCA_036630365.1 Acanthiza pusilla
TGAAGGTTTGGGAAGGGAAGGTTTGGGAAGGGAAGGGAAGGGAAGGTTTGGAAGGGAAGGTTTGGGAAGGGAAGGGAAGGGAAGGTTTGGGAAGGGAAGGTTTGGGAAGGGAAGGTTTGGGAAGGGAAGGTTTGGGAAGGGAAGGGAAGGTTTGGGAAGGTTTGGGAAGGGAAGGTTTGGGAAGGGGAAGGTTTGGGAAGGGAAGGTTAGGGAAGGTTAGGGAAGGTTAGGGAAGGTTAGGGAAGGTTAGGGAAGGGAAGGTTAGGGAAGGAAAGGTTAGGGAAGGGAAGGTTAGGGAAGGTTAGGGAAGGTTAGGGAAGGTTAGGGAAGGGAAGGGAAGGGAAGGTTTGGGAAGGGAAGGGAAGGGAAGGGAAGGGAAGGGAAGGGAAGGGAAGGGAAGGGAAGGGAAGGGAAGGGAAGGGAAGGGAAGGGAAGGGAAGGGAATGGAAGGGAAGGGAAGGGAAGGGAAGGTTTGGGAAGGTTTGGGAAGGTTTGGGAAGGTTTGGGAAGGTTTGGGAAGGGAAGGGAAGGAAGGGAAGGGAAGGGAAGGGAAGGGAAGGAAGGGAAGGGAAGGGAAGGGAAGGGAAGGAAGGTTTGGGAAGGGAAGGGAAGGTTTGGGAAGGGAAGGGAAGGGAAGGGAAGGTTTGGGAAGGTTAGGGAAGGGAAGGGAAGGGAAGGGAAGGGAAGGGAAGGGAAGGGAAGGGAAGGGAAGGGAAGGGAAGGGAAGGGAAGAAGGGAAGGTTTGGGAAGGGAAGGGAAGGGAAGGGAAGGTTTGGGAAGGGAAGGTTTGGGAAGGGAAGGGAAGGTTTGGGAAGGGAAGGTTTGGGAAGGGAAGGTTTGGGAAGGGAAGGGAAGGTTTGGGAAGGGAAGGTTTGGGAAGGGAAGGTTCTGGGAAGGGAAGGAAGGGAAGGTTTGGGAAGGGAAGGAAGGGAAGGGAAGGGGAAGGTTTGGGAAGGGAAGGGAAGGGAAGGGAAGGGAAGGGAAGGGAAGGGAAGGGAAGGGAAGGGAAGGGAAGGGAAGGGAAGGGAAGGGAAGGGAAGGGAAGGGAAGGGAAGGGAAGGGAAGGGAAGGGAAGGGAAGGGAAGGGAAGGAAGGGAAGGGAAGGTTTGGGAAGGTTTGGGAAGGTTTGGGAAGGGAAGGTTTGGGAAGGTTTGGGAAGGGAAGGGAAGGTTTGGGAAGGGAAGGGAAGGTTTGGGAAGGGAAGGTTTGGGAAGGGAAGGGAAGGGAAGGGAAGGTTTGGGGAAGGGAAGGGAAGGGAAGGGAAGGGAAGGGAAGGGAAGGAAGGGAAGGGAAGGGAAGGGAAGGGAAGGGAAGGTTTGGGAAGGGAAGGTTTGGGAAGGGAAGGTTTGGGAAGGGAAGGTTTGGGAAGGGAAGGGAAGGTTTGGGAAGGGAAGGTTTGGGAAGGTTTGGGAAGGGAAGGTTTGGGAAGGGAAGGTTTGGGAAGGGAAGGTTAGGGAAGGTTAGGGAAGGTTAGGGAAGGTTAGGGAAGGGAAGGGAAGGGAAGGGAAGGGAAGGGAAGGGGGAAGGAAGGGAAGGGAAGGGAAGGGAAGGGAAGGGAAGGGAAGGGAAGGGAAGGGAAGGGAAGGAATGGGAAGGAAGGGAAGGGAAGGGAAGGTTTGGGAAGGGAAGGGAAGGGAAGGTTTGGGAAGGGAAGGGAAGGGAAGGTTTGGGAAGGGAAGGTTAGGGAAGGGAAGGGAAGGGAAGGGAAGGTTTGGGAAGGGAAGGTTTGGGAAGGGAAGGGAAGGGAAGGGAAGGGAAGGAAGGGAAGGGAAGGAAGGGAAGGGAAGGGAAGGGAAGGGAAGGGAAGGGAAGGGAAGGGAAGGGAAGGGAAGGGAAGGGAAGGGAAGGGAAGGGAAGGGAAGGGAAGGGAAGGGAAGGGAAGGGAAGGGAAGGGAAGGGAAGGTTAGGGAAGGGAAGGGAAGGGAAGGGAAGGGAAGGGAAGGGAAGGGAAGGGAAGGGAAGGGAAGGGAAGGGAAGGGAAGGGAAGGGAAGGGAAGGGAAGGGAGGAAGGGAAGGGAAGGGATGGGAAGGGAAGGAAGGAAGGGAAGAAGGAAGGTTTGGGAAGGGAAGGGAAGGGAAGGAAGGTTTGGGAAGGGAAGGTTTGGGAAGGGAAGGGAAGGTTTGGGAAGGGAAGGTTTGGGAAGGGAAGGTTTGGGAAGGGGAAGGTTTGGGAAGGGAAGGGAAGGTTTGGGAAGGGAAGGGTTTGGGAAGGGAAGGTTTGGGAGGGAAGGTTTGGGAAGGGAAGGTTTGGGAAGGAAGGTTTGGGAAGGGAAGGGAAGGGAAGGGAAGGGAAGGGAAGGGAAGGGAAGGGAAGGGAAGGGAAGGGAAGGGAAGGGAAGGGAAGGGAAGGGAAGGGAAGGGAAGGGAAGGGAAGGGAAGGGGAAGGGAAGGGAAGGGAAGGGAAGGGAAGGGAAGGGAAGGGAAGGGAAGGTTTGGGAAGGTTTGGGAAGGGAAGGGAAGGTTTGGGAAGGGAAGGTTTGGGAAGGGAAGGTTTGGGAAGGGCGAAGGTTTGGGAGGTTTGGTAAGGTTTGGGAAGGGAAGGTTTGGGAAGGTTAGGGAAGGTTAGGGAAGGTTAGGGAAGGTTAGGGAAGGGAAGGTTAGGGAAGGGAAGGTTAGGGAAGGTTAGGGAAGGTTAGGGAAGGTTAGGGAAGGGAAGGTTAGGGAAGGGAAGGGAAGGGAAGGGAAGGGAAGGGAAGGGAAGGGAAGGGAAGGGAAGGGAAGGGAAGGGAAGGGAAGGGAAGGGAAGGGAAGGGAAGGGAAGGGAAGGGAAGGGAAGGGAAGGTTTGGGAAGGGAAGGGAAGGGAAGGGAAGGTTTGGGAAGGGAAGGGAAGGTTTGGGAAGGGAAGGTTTGGGAAGGGAAGGTTTGGGAAGGTTTGGGAAGGTTTGGGAAGGGAAGGTTTGGGAAGGGAAGGGAAGGTTTGGGAAGGGAAAGTTTGGGAAGGGAAGGTTTGGGAAGGGAAGGTTTGGGAAGGGAAGGGAAGGGAAGGGAAGGGAAGGTTTGGGAAGGGAAGGTTTGGGAAGGGAAGGTTTGGGGAAGGGAAGGGAAGGGAAGGGAAGGAAGGGAAGGGAAGGGAAGGGAAGGGAAGGGAAGGAAGGGAAGGGAAGGGAAGGGAAGGGAAGGGAAGGGAAGGGAAGGGAAGGGAAGGGAAGGGAAGGGAAGGGAAGGGAAGGGAAGGGAAGGGAAGGGAAGGGAAGGTTTGGGAAGGGAAGGTTTGGGAAGGGAAGGGAAGGTTTGGGAAGGGAAGGTTTGGGAAGGGAAGGTTTGGGAAGGGAAGGTTTGGGAAGGGAAGGGAAGGTTTGGGAAGGGAAGGGAAGGGAAGGGAAGGGAAGGGAAGGTTTGGGAAGGGAAGGTTAGGGAAGGTTTGGGAAGGGAAGGGAAGGGAAAGGAAAGGAAAGGAAAGGAAAGGAAAGGAAAGGAAAGGAAGGAAGGAAGGAAGGAAGGAAGGAAGGAAGGAAGGAGCGAGCTAAGGCTGGATGTGTCAATGGAAGCCGGGAAAACAGAGAGGAGTCCACATGGTCAAAACCATCCAAGACATATCTTCAGGCCTTGCCTCAAGCCTTCCAGGAGTCTGCGTACAATCGAGGCGGAGAGAGAAAACAGGAGGAAGTATTTAGGAAATATTGCATGGCAGGCCATAGCAAGTGAAGTCTAGGGCAAGAAAAATGCCGAGATGAGAAAGTAGCTTACCTTGCCAAGGTATCGAACAGCTTGGAAGTTCCACTTTGCCCAAACTCTGCATGTTCGTCCCGTTGTCCACACGCACCTGCCCACCTCTTCCTGCCTAGAGACTGAGTCTGTGCTCCATGGAGAAACGGGCACTTTCCCAACTTTAGAAGATGCCCAGCGTCAGATCCCTAGCCCGCAGCTCAGATGCCCAACCCTAACCCTAGCCAGGGCCCAGACGCCCAGCCCAAACTCTAGCCTGGAGCCCAGACACCAATCCCAAACCCTTGCCTGAAGCTCAAATGCCCAGCCCTGACCCTAGCCCGGACCCCAGACGTCAAGCCATAAACCTAGCCCAGCGCGAAGACGCCCAGCTTTAACCCTATCCTGGGCCCAAGATGCCCAGCCCGAGACCTCCAGCCCAACCCCACCCCAGACACCCAGCCCGAACGCTACCCTGGAGCCAAGACGCCCAGCTTGAACTCTAGCCAAGAGCCCAGATGCCCAGTCCAAACCCTAGCATGGGCCCTACACGCCCTGCCCTAACCGTAGCCAGGGCCCCAAATGTGCAGCCCTAACCCTAGCCTGGGCCCCAGACGTGCAGCCCTAACCCTAGCCCAGGCCCCAGACACCCAGCCCTAACCCTAGCCCGGGCCCCTGTCGACCAGCCCTAACCCTATCCAAAGCCCCAGACGCCCAGCCCAAAACCTCGCCTGGAGCATACAGGCCCACCCCTAACCCTAGCCCGGAGCCCAGACGCCCAGCCCAAACCCTAGCCCAGAGCCCAGAAGCCCAGGCCGAACACTAGCACGTGCCCCACACGCCCAGCCCTAGCCCTAGCCAGGGCCCCAGACTCTCAGCCCGATCTCTAGCCTGGAGCCCAGACACCCATCCCAAACCCTCGCCTGGAGCCCAGAGCCCCAGCCCTGACCCTAACCCGGAGCCCTGAGCCCCAGCCATGATCCTAGCCTGGAGCCCAGGCGCCCAGCCCTAACTCTAGAATGGAGCCCAGACGCCGAGCCCTAACCCTAGACTGGAGCACACAGGCCCAGCCCTAACCATAGCCAAGAGCCCAGATGCCCAGCACAAATCCTCGCCTGGGCCACAGACGCCCAGCCCAAACCCTAGCCAGGGCCCCAGACGCCCAGCCCTAACTCTAGACAGGAGCCGAGACGCCCATCCCAAACCCTAGTCCGGAGCCCAGACGACCAGTCCCAACCCCAGCACGGGCCCCACACGCCCCACCCTAAACCTAGCCAGGGCCCCAAACGCCCAGCCCTAACCCTAGCCCGGAGTTAAGATGCCCTGCCCAAACCCTAGCCCGGAGCCAAGACGCCCAGCCCAAACCCTAGCACGGTCCACACACGCCCCACCCTAACCCTAGCCAGGGCCCCAGACACCCAGCCTAAACTCTAGCCTGGAGCCCAGACACCAGAAGGCCATTTCTGAGAAGTGGAACCCACATGCCAAACTGAATCTTTCAAGAGGCCACCTTCCAAAGATGGAGTCCATCTCCCTAACTGTACAAATTGAGGCTGTGCTTCCACACCAGATACGTCAGGACAGAAAGATGCTGACGCCCTGGACCTCCACTAGGCAGCTTCTTCTCTGCACCTCCAGCGCTGGGGCTGCGTGCTTTCCTTCCCATGAAGCCTTCCTTACCAAGCCAAAGTTGCATAGCACCTCCATATTGCATACATCCAACAATTACTCCTACACAGAAGGGGCCAGGAGAGAAATGTCTTGCTGGACTGTACCTCCCCATGGTACCTTTGCTTCTGCTCCACTGACACTGGCACTATGGCCTTTGCTTCTCAAGGAAAGGCACTCCGAGTCATTTGGCTGGGACTTGCCTTCATAACCTTGCCTAGTTTTTCCTAGCCTCCCCTTGCTTTGCTTGCCTTTCTTACATCTGCCTTCCCTTGCCCTGCCTGCGTCTTCCTTGCTTTGCTTTGCCTTGCCTACCACTCTTTACCTTGCCTTCTGTGCAGGCAAGGCAATACAAGGCAAGTGTAGGCAATTGGAGGCAAGTCAAGGGGGAGGTAGACAAGGCCAGAGCAGTGAGGGGAAAGCAAATGGAGTGGTAGGCAAGAGAAGGTTGAGAAGTTAGAGGCAAGGCTGGGCATAAGAAGGTAAGCCCAGTGATGAGTAGGCCAGGCAGAAACAGGAAGGAGTAGGCAAAGCAAGGCCCTGGAGGAAAGCTGTAGCCAGGTGGGGCATGGGCATAGAAGAGAACTCAAAGCCATGGAGGTTTAGCAGGGCAAGAAAAGGAAACTCTTGGGTTGCCAAGGCAAGGCAGCTACTGGTAGAGAAAGGCGGCCAGGAAGGACTGATTTGACTGGTCTTGCTCTCACCTGCGCCAGCTCTAATCTGCACCTAAAACACTGGGGCTACCTGCTTTCCTTCCAATGCAGAAGAACTGTCATCTTGGTCCCAGAGCCCAAAAGAGAAATGTGGATTGGCTGTCCAAAATTCCGTACATGCAAGAATTGGTGCCAGGCAAAAGCTGCTGGGACAGACGGGTCTGGCTTCACGTGACCTCCTATGGGCTTCCTCTTCCATGCTCCTGAAACACTGCAGGTATGTGAAGGCCTTGAGGGCTTCCTCAGGGAAGCAGGCAGGGCAAGGCAAGTTGAAGAAATGCCACAAAAAGGGGGGTCTTTGTAGAAATCTGGGGGCCTGTAGGGATGCCTCTGTGGTGTACAGACGGTTTAGACAGAGCTCTCAGGAGTCGGTCTTAGAGCATGCAGGTTTATTGCGATAGAGAGTGGGGGAAGGGGGGCCTGCCAGGGAGCTGCAGGGCACAGCCCCAAGGCAGGTAAGGGAGGTGAGAGAGAGAGAGAGAGGTACAGGGATCGGGGAAGCGGGATACAAAAGAGAGCGTGGTTCTCGATTACAATACAATAAATCATGTTCTATGCTGAATATTCTAATTTTCACTAACCAATCTAGGACAAGATACAAATTCTATAGCATTTACATACAGCCTATGAGCATCCTTGTATTACCATATGGCATTATATTTTAAACCCTTAAAACTTCTTTTTGTACTCTCTGCTTGAGTTGGTAGGGTCTGCTCTTGGACCTGGAGTAAGTACGGAACATTGTCTAATCAAGGAGTGGATTACCTTCAGTTGGCCATACCATTGTTTTCCTGTTAATTAGTAACTGGGGTTTGGTATCTCAAATCTTGTCTTCATTTCAATCTAGCTTATAGTTTCTATATTCTCAGCATCTCTTGCCAGGTAATCATATTTATAAGATTCTCCTATTTCTTCCTCCCCAACATGTCTTGAATTCCAGGTGGGGGAGGGGTGAGCAAGGTCCTGCAAGGCAAGTGAGGGCTTTGAGGGCAAGACAAGGCAACTGCTGCATTTACAGGGCAAGGCAAGGCAAGGCAGAGGTAGGCAAGGCAATGAGAGTCCTAGAAGGAGAAGGGAAGGCAAGGCTGGGCCTGGACAAATGGGTAGGGAAGTCAAGGTGGGGATGGCTGAGCAAGGCAGTGCAAGGCAGTGGAGGGAAGGAAGGCTGAAGGAAGACTACAGAGGGGGCAGCAGGGTAATGCAAGGTGTGGGTAAAGAAGCAAAAGGAAAGGAATGGTCAGGAATGGCAAAGAAATGCAAAGTTGAGTAGGAAAGGCAATGTACAGGAGGGGGAGGCAGCCCAGTGTGTGTCCTAGGAGGAAAATCCATGCGTGGCAAGGCCAAGAGTAAAGCGAAAGAGAAGTCAAGGTAGCAGATGGGTGAGTTCAGCTGAGAAAGAAAGGAAGAGCATAGCTCCAGTTTGTGTGTGAAGTTTGCAGGGTGTAAAGTGAAGGGAGCTCTCATTTGATTGTGGAGCGAATGGATGTTTTCTAACTTAAGCACCAAGGTCCGAGCAACCTTTTCCACCTGGCACATCTGTGCATGCGAGGTGCAGCCAGCAACTTCTGAGTTTAGATTCAGACTGCAAGCGGGACACAGAATGTCATGGTGCAAATAGCTGGGAAGGAGAGCGCGTGGCATCAGCACGATTCGACAGAAGCACTCGTTTGTGCGAGAAGGAGATGGACGTGTGGGACTCCGGCAATGCGACAATACACTCAGCTGAGAAGCAAAGTGCAGAGCTTCAGTGCATGCTCTGGAGAGGAAAGGCTGCAAGGAAAGGGCAAGGGGGCAGGTCAGAGCAAGTGTTCTCTCGTGGCCCATTGAGCTGTTTGCAGTGGAACTGCTCTTCACTTTCACTAAGGACTCTGCCATCCTGAGAGCCTGTGCTTTTACGTGTAGCTGAGAAGCGAAGTGAGAATCACCCGTATGTCTGGCAGAGTTTGTAGGCTGCAAGGGGAAGCCAGGCCTGGCTTTTAGCTGTGGTACTTGTTGCAAGGAAGCAGCTGCTGGATGTTTTAAGCTTTTTGGGATCTGTGAGAGTGAAAAACTACGCTGGTACTTAATTAAACGAATGTTTGTTCACCATCTGGCAGATTCTAATTACATGAAGCAGGATGCGGACTTTCCCCCTTTCACCCCAGGATTTTTGCCTTTTCATTGAGCAATCTTTTTGGAGGATACTGTGAGATGCCTTGCCTTGAAAACTGCAAGTGCCCTCAGTTCACCCTCTAAGAAATATGGAAAACAACTCAAGTCAATTTCAGAATTGCCCTGAGCAGAGCTGCTCTTTCAGTACCTGAAATTACCATTGATAATATTTGCAAGAACCACCATTTTATGATGCAAATATGTGAAATACAGCAGCAGCTTCATCTTATTCTCACCGGTGTCATTGGAAGTTTTGCTGTTTGCTGAAACCGGAAACAGATCAAACACGAGACGCTTCGTAGTCCAAGCTCACTGACCTTCGTGCAAAGGGCACTCGATTACTTCAATGTACCATTGCAACATACAGGAAAATGGAAGTGTCTGCACAGGAAAATGGAAGTGTCTGCACAGGAAAATGGAAGTCTTGTTCTTCACAGGGGCACAAAACCTTTCCAGCACAGAAAGTCTGGGAGTAATCCATCACGCCTCAGCGTACCACTGCTGGCCAAAGAGCTACACCATGCTTGTGTCCGTGATACTCTCAGGGCTCAAGGCCCCACAGAACTCCCCACCTTACAGACACACAAGGAAAGTCCACTGAAAGTGCAGTCCTCCTACACTTCAGCTTCAACAAACTTCAGTTAGTTTGCCCCCCAAACCTGTAATAATCACTGGCTGTCCTTTAAATCTCTTGGGATTGCCATAAATTAAAGAGCCCTCCACTCTGGTGTCATTTAGAGTTTTTACAGTTTGTGAGGACCAGTTTTTGCAAAATATCTGAAGCTCCGCATGACGTTGGCGGTTCCTTTGCGCCGGATCACTTGTCCTCCTGATGAGTTGTCTTGGGGATGAGTTGTCTTCGGGACTACATGGTGGTAGCACTAAAAGGGAGAGAGAGGGAAGGAAAAGAAGGGAAGGAAACAAGGGAGAAAAGATTTTATGTTTATGAATCAATGTGAAGTTAGATTTCAGAATTTGGTGAGAAGCAACTGAAGCTGAGTAAAAAAAAAAAGTTACATCGTGTGATTTCAGTAAAATTACCAACACAAAAATTCATGTGATTACTGGTATAAGCTACTACATTTTCTACTCTGATATTATTACAAACAGTTTTTAAACATAGACAACCGTTGCCTATATAGATTATTACATTTTAGGGTTGACTTTAGGATAAACTTCAAAGTGGCAAACTTTTTGGTCAGTGTCTAAACAAAAATCATAGTTACTTTCACAAACAATTGGTGACACATGGTATTACTTTCACAAACAATTCCTAGTTGTTCCCACACAATGCAGGATTCCAGGTCCAGTGTTTGCCATTAATCATTCACCTTTTGGGCCCATGCTCTATGCTTGAAAGGATAGAATATAGTCCCATTGTGGTTCACTGTGGCCTAATGTGAAAACAGGATAAATTAAAGACACCAAGTATTGTGAATGGTTGACACATAAGCTGTGACAGTGTTATTAACAGGATCATACCTAAAATTTACCAACTTCTACCAGGACTGGAGGTTCTTTTCAAAATTGTTAGCACTATCCTAAATTATTTTTCAGGTTTTTGTTAAATCCTGTTGCATTTTTGCTAAATCAAAAGTTGTAGCAGCTAATTTGTTTAATAATACCTCTGAGTCAATGCTATTTAGAACCTCCAATCCAGTTCCCAAAACACCAGTTACGTCTCTCGATATTCGCCTCCAGGAAGATCTACGTAACCAGGTGGTCCATCCTTCACAGGAAGTGCATAAAAAGGGAGAACAGGCAGGTTGAATTTCTGAGATATTATTTTGCATCAGCAATTCAACCTTTCTGAGAGGCCATTCTGGTTTAATTAACATTTGTTGTTGGCCAGTGTTTCCAATTACAAAAGGTCCAACCTCATAAATCCTTTGTTTATGGAGTTTGGGAGGAATTGTAGGTATCAAAATTTCTATTATGAATTTTTTTTAATATCTGGTGTTATTTTCTTTACACATGACCTTATGGGAGAATTCTACTGTGTGAAATTTAACCAACAGTTCAAATTTTGGGTTCTGCACAGTAGGATAGAGTAGGTCCCATACCATAGCTGTTTGCTGGTTCAACAAGGGATTCAGTCACTACTTGGCATTTGATATGAATGTCGTCACCTTGAGTAATGACAAAAAGAGAAGCTGTTTTCTCATTGTTTAAAACAAGGGAAATTTCTCTGCCTTGGTGTGTAAGTATTGCAACAAGCATCGGTTGGTTTGGTTACCACATTTGTTTTGAATTTCTGAGTTAAACCTAATAATGTTGGTTGGGGTTTTGGGTCAGGTCTCCAATTGCACACCACAGAGAAAAAATTAACTATAGTAAAATTGAACCAGCAATCACTTAGCTTTTTTTTTTTACAAGATTTGGTAACCTTTACATTAATGTCACTCAGGTTCTCAGAAGTAGTGTTGCCAGTAAATTTCTGGCGGCAACACAAGATAAAAGTATCTTGTCTAATACAAGTCTAATACATTTCTAATCCTTAGGAGGACATACTTCTTCCAAAATGCCAGGGTGAATTTTGGATGTCATATTGAAATGTAAAAATTGCCAAAAACTGGAATAGAAGAGGACTTCCCATATTGAAAACAAGATTCCACTTTTCTGCATCCCACTTGAATTTTTTCATCAATGTTACTGGCTAGGGTTCTAACTCACTCATTTTTATCCCAGACCCACTCAGCTGAATGGTAAACTTTGTTATCATGCATTATGACTACAGCCAAATTTGGATGGCTATCTTTGGGATAGTTTCTGAAAGAGCTAGAATGTCCTATGAGGGTTTGAGACCAAGGCCATTCAGTATTATTTTGGTTACAGGTAGGAGCTGTAATGCAGAAAAGTACGAGTAACTTAAAATTTTGTAGGCCATTTTCAGATTTGAGTCTTCAATTTTTTTTTCCCTATTTTTTATTCCTATTCTATTCTATAGAAATTCTTATAGTCCCATGGGGTTCTTCTGCAAAAACAAAAATAAAAAACTTGCCCTTTTTTAGGCAAAAAGGAATTAAAACAATGGAACAATCCAGGGGGTATTAATCCTATGTTCCTTTCTTGGGGTATTGGTGGCTATCCATGTATCATAATTGGATGAGCCCTTTTTTGAATAGATGTTATCAGTTCTGCCAAATTCAGGACTGCAGCAGTCAGAGGGTCAGTACTGGCATTTAGCGTTTGAAAATCGACTGTAAGTCGCCACTTCCCATTAAGTTTTTTTACTGGCCATACAGGGGAGTTGAAAGGAGAATGACTATTTATCACAACTCCCTGTTCTTTCATTTCTTGCGTAACTGGTTTTCTACCTTCCTTAGCTCCCAAAGGAGGGGGATACTGCTTGACATTAGTGTTCTTGCTAAACAATAGTGGTGGAGCTTCTTGTAACAATCTGATGCACAGTTGGGGTATCCCAAAAACCACAGTAGTCCTTCTGTATCCTCCTACTGTCTTCCCTTAAGGACATCTATCCTTAATAAGTTAAAAGGAATATTGCCAATCACCATTACAATAGTAACTGGGCTCTCTTCCCCTGGCAGGGTTAATTTTACTGAAGTGACATTCATGATTTCTGTTGATCCCAAAGCATTTAGCACGGATAGATTTTGCTTGAAGGGAGAAACTCCATACTTCTTGGCATCCTCCTCAAGTCCAGGCAGAAATCTGTGTACCTGTATCAATTCCAAAGGTCACTGGTGCTTGTTTAGGTCCCATGATAGCAGTGATTAACACATCTCCTTTTTCTGTTTTAGTGAGCTGTCGAACAGAAATCCTTTCTCCATTTCCCCACCCACCACTAGGAAATGGAGAGTCTAGTTTCCCTGTTTGGGGGGGAAAAGTTTGCTTTGATGTTTTGTCTACACCATCAATGAAAGGGGGGGCAGAAGCCGTGGCGGGTGCACTTTCTTTCACAGGAGAAAAGGGATGCGGTTTTGGCACACGCCACTGGGTTACCAGTTTGCTCAATTAATCTCAAGGTAAGCCATCCATTAAATCTTTAGGAATTCCTTTTTTAAGCCTAAACACCACCAATCAAGTTGGACCAAAACCGTTTTAGGTTGTGACTGTTCTTTGGCAACATCTGCAGTTCTGCTGGGATGGGAGAGAGCATTTTTAACTCCTACATGTTGGATGCCACTTGATCTTTCTTCTAAAGGCTTCACAAGATAGTATTTTCTACCGTAATCAATTCATTCTTGTGCTACCTCCCCCCATGTCCAGACTTTAGGTCTAGGGTGAGGTCTGTTACCTAGTGGGGCTGGTGTTGAAAAGTCAGAGGAATTTCCCTAAGAGTCTGTAACGGTACTGCCTGTATTTTTGCTATTATCACTTCCGTGCATAAAATTCCCTAACTTTTCCACAGGACCTATTGATGCTGTGGTTCTCTGGAGACTTATCCCTGTGGCTTAAGTGACTTGGGGAGCCCCCTTATTAAGGGAGTCATCATTTCAGGGTTAACAGGCAACATCATTGTTGATTCGCATCCGGGAATTAATTTTCTCTCATGCATCATTTGTAGGCAAGCAGCTTTGTGTATACTTCCTAGTAATTGGTCAGCTGTGCCTGTTATTGCCAAGGGGTCTCCCCTATCCAGAGGGTTTAACCCTCCAGCCCAGTAAGCGGCACGCTGAGTTAAGGACCATGGGGCCCAGCGATCGCCTGGTGTTAAGAAAACTCCGTGGCCCCAGCAACTCTCAGCTTCCTTTTCGCTCAATTGAATTTGGTCATCCCCTGTTAAAGACACACGCCACACATATTCTGTTTCAGATTCTTTGATAAGACAGCTATACTCCTTTTTTCACTTTGCCAGTTCCATGGCAGAATAGGGCGTTTCCTTGGTAGTTATATGGGGGTCTGTATCTTCATCATTAAGAGAAGAAAATTCTGTTTTGATTAAGGGTCCTAAATGAGGGAGATTTTTATCAAGTTTTCTCATCTGTTCCAATTCCCTTTGTGGATACATCAGGTTAATTTGGCGGCTAACCCTTTCCTCAGGTTCTGATGATACTATATGCTGTGAACTAGTGTTCTGTGAATTAGTGGTACTGGTAATACGATTTACTTCAAGAACAGCTCTTAATGGATGGATTTCTTCCTCCTCGCACTTCAATTCCTTTTCTAGATTGGAAATTGTTGCTTGGTGACAGTACACCAGCTTTTCTAAGGATTCTATGGTTTTTTCTTCATTACTACGCTGCCTAAGATGGTCTTGAACAGCTGCAACCGAGCTGGCACCCAAAACAGAGCAGACTATTGCCCTGGCTTTTCCTTGCAGTAAAAACTTAACCTTAGCCTCATTTTGCAGTAAAGAAATTCAGTCCATTATACTCTGCAAATTTGGCCAATTGTCTCGAGCCCAATCTTCCCCAATAGGAGAGGGTCGAGCACCATATTTAGCCAAAAATGCAAAAAATAAATATCATTAATCAACTGAGAAGCTCTATTCTCCTGTTTTTCACTCATCATTTTCCCTATGCTGACTCAGAAACAAAACATTCTCCAAAAACAGTCTCAGAAACAACAACAATAAGTACCTCAAATTCACTCCAGAAAATTAGGCCCCAAAACCAATCTTCACTTGAGAAAGACAGGCCTCAAAAACAACCTCAGAAACAACAACAAGCAACCCAAATTCACTTGAGAAAGTTAGGCCCCAAAAACAATCTCCACTTGAGAAAGTCAGGCCTCAAAAACAACCGCAGAAAAAACAACAAAAAAGAACCAACACAAAATTACTTGAGAAAGTTAGGCACTTGCCAACAGCCACTTTTACTCTTCCTCAAGTCACTAAAATAAAAATTCAACTCCCTTTTTTTTTTTTTCACGCTAAGTTCCGATAGCCAGAGTCCCAATAGAGTCCTCAAAAAATGAGTTTGGAGGGCTTTTACCCCTCTGGTTCTATCAGAATCCTGTCTGTGATGCCAATTTAATGTCATGGTCCACTCATAAGCGGATGCATGATGGTTCGTTTCAGCTATGATCTCAGAGTGCAAAACAAAAGAAAGTATAGCAAAAGTAATTCAACAAGTCAAGGGAGTTAAATTTCAATCCAAACAGAAACTCTGTCTATTGTGCCCATAAAGCAGTTTGCCATAGAAAGAGAGAGAGAAAATACAGGAAAAGATAGGGAGGAAAGGGAGGAAAAGGGGATTTATAGCTACCACCACAGGTTCACAGACGTCCAGCATCACTGGGAGTCCCAGTCCAGAAGGTGTTCCTCTGTCTTCAATCAGTGTGATTTCATGGTGGGGAAGATTTTCAGAGTTCAGTTGTTCCAGAGCTGTCTTTTGTGTTAGTCCATGCACCTGGTCCCCCCTTGTGACCTGCCTTTGCTCCTCCTTAATTCTTGTGGAGATATGCCAAACTCTACCTGGCAGGCCACACATGCCAAGAGGAGTGTCTGAGGTGCGGTCGGCTTTGGAGGCAGAGAGTCTGTGGTCTCGTCGTGCTCTATGGATCTTTTACAATGGTAGGGACTTGGGGACAGGTGCAAAGCCTTCATTCTGTACCAACTTTAGCAGGCACAACATTCTTTGCGTAAGTCCTGCACCTGTGGTTTCCGCTGAGAAATGTTGAGACGGAACTCGATTCTTTGACTGATTCTTACACAGGGTCACTGGACACACTGCACGGTCAGAGCTGCTCTGCCAGTTGGTGGCGGCTGGGTCAGCTTTCCGACCGAGGGGTGAGAAGCACCGACCACAGCAGGACGAGCTCGTGGCCAGGGGTGTAGGGCATGTGGGATTGGGGATCTGGGCTCTGAGCCACTGAGTAGACCCTGGGAGGAGAGATATTAACATCAAGGCTTCTCTCATTAGGAAATAAGGTTCCGTAAGGAATTATAAAAGGCACTCCAATATGGAGAATGTATTGCAATACTTTTAAACTGCACCGACTCTTCGGGATACCTACAGGGGAAGAGCGCAGCTTTCAAGAGGGGGTAAGACAAGCCAAAGGTGAAGTAGCCATGGTGGGGGAGTTGGCTGTTGGGGTGGTAACTGTAGACACAAGTCCTGAACCGAGCGCTACGTCATTAGTAATTTTTCGGTTATTTCATCCACTTTACTGTAGCTGCCTCCCACAACTTGACAAAAGAAGCAGTCTGCATATCCTTTCTCTTCCCGCTTTCTTCTTTTTAAGGCGTCCTTCACCACCCTCCAATTATTCATCAAAGATTTGGCAGTCTCATAGCCCCGGGAAGCAGAGTCAAAGATAAGTTGTCCCGCTCGCTTCCAGATCATCACAGCAAAGGCATTTCCAGAGCCAGCCTCTAAGCCCAGGCTCCTATGCCACAACAGCAGGGCCCTCAACAAGGCCCTCCATGTAAACAGCACACTCTTTTCCTGGCTAGACAAATGATACCCCATATCTGGGGTGTCCCCAGCAGCTCACCTGCATTCCAGGTGTCTAAAAATCTGGTTGGGACCTGAGCAGAATCCTCCCCTCTCATGCTTCGCTGGGCTCCATCTCTGCAGTGTGTCATCCACTGCTCTTTGTGGTATGCCATCCACTGCAGTTGACGATTCACCGATCATTACCCGAAGCTGTTGTATCACATCGGGGTCACCAGACGTCATTGTTGAGACGGACGTAATACGTAAAAAACCACAACAGCTTCTGGTCAAAGGAAGTTTGGGGGATTTGAACTGCATAAGCTTTTAATCAATTCTTTTTTGCATCAGATTAGCTATGAGATTGCTCATCTGAGATGACTTTGTCAAGTGTTCCAAAAGCCTGCAAGCAGGTACTGAAATTCATTGCTGTACATTTGGTAAGTGTTGTGATAGAGCCAGCCCCTCGGCAAGTTACTACCAACGAGTTTGTGCCGCAGAGCATCATCTGCATTTCTTTGCATTACCTCTGTGTCTGGATGTCCCTGAAGGTATTGCAGGGCATTGCCCAGCTTTGTAGTAAGTGCCAATTCATGGCCCAAGAAGCCAGAATGGAAGTATATGGAGGAGACTGAAGACCTTTCTTGCTCTTTTCACATGCAAAGTGAAAGATGGTTGCACAGAGCATCAATTATGTTCTCAAGTCACTGTGTTGTCTCCATGGAAATGAGTCTAGACTTCCTATGGGCTGCTGAGAAAGTAAGAATTCTCTTTGACAGAAAAATCCATAATTTTGACATTGGTTTCCCTTGTAATGAATGAGGGAAAACAACTGATCAGAAATTTCTTATGGGTAAGGAAAAAAGACAAAGTTGAAGATTGGGAGAAACATAGGAAGATGATAAAATAGGCAGGAAAAAGAGAGAGACAGAGAGGGGGAGAGAGAGAGAGAGAGAGAGGGAGGGAGAGAGAGAGAGAGAGAGAGGGAAAGAGAAGTATGTTGGAGCATTTGTATGAAAGGGGGAAAAATCAAAGTAGTTTTTCCTCTGCATGGTTTAGCTCCTTCAACTGATGTATTGCTTTAAATAAGTTCCAATTACGGAACACTTGTCTTTATGCTTGTGACCCAGAATGCTATTTTTAGAACTTTGATGGTTTTTGGGGGTTTTTTTTGGGTTTTTGTTTGTGGTTTGTTTTGTTTGGTTTTTTTTGTTTATTTTTGGGTGCTTTTTTTGGGGTGGTAGTTTTTTTGTTTTGTTTGGTTTTTTTTGTTTTTTTTTTTTTAGTTTTTGGGGGGGTTTTTTGTTTTTTGGGGTTTTTTTGTTTGTTTGGGGGGGTTTTGTTTTTTGTTTTTGGGCATGAGAGGCAAAGGGAAAGGTGGAAAATACAGATTTTGGCAAAAAAGAGTTTCAGTTGACAGAAAACAGAAGTATTCCCAAAATGTTTCTGACTACCTCCATTCCAGAACCTTAGCTAATCTTAGTTCTATTACTGCATTACAGTGCTTTCAGACAGGAATCATTCTATTCCAGAAGGTGCATAGGGAATGGGAATGTATATCTTAGGTGTCCTCTCTGTTGGAGAAGAGTCTCACTAAGATGCACAAAAAATGGAAAAATCTGTGTTTTTTCAGGCATATATGCTTTAAAGCAGATGTGAATTCATATATATATATATATATATATATATATATATATATATATATATATAAATATTCAAAGAATATTTATGAATGTGATTTCATACTAAATTTCCAGGTGGTGATACTAAACTAAAACTAAATGAAATACTAACCATCATTTTAATGATAGAGTTAGTATCTATTTGATGCTTAATGAGAATAGTTCTTTATAGTCCTTCCCTTGCTGACATCAGTAGCTTTTGTATTTTCCTGGTTGTGCTGGTGGCTATACATTTGTTATGAATAGAAGGGAATAAGTTTTAGAGATGCGCTGCAAGTAAGCAGATTGGTAGTTCTGGTTCCATTTCTCACTGTCTAAGAAGAACTCCAATTATTTTTTGGCTTTTCCTAGACCTCTGACTAGGCTAGTGTTAGTCTTTGGTTGACCCAGCAAATTTTAGGCTACTAAGCCTGACTAATGAATGTCAAGGAAAAAGTCTCAGAACTTAGCTGGTTCATGTGTCAGCAGTTTCTCAATAGTAAGAGATTGATGTTCTCAAGTTTGTGACTTCAGCTACCCGATTACACTCACTCCAAAAGAGGGTGAGAACGTTGGTTCCCTAAATGGTGAGATAATTCTTCCTGCTGTTTGTGGCTGTTTTGCATGACTGGTGTTTATTACAGAAGCTTGGATGAAATTGCATGCATGTGGTCTTGGGGGAAACAGAATATTCTTGAGCCAATTGCATGTAGGCTTTTATCAAACTGAGATGGTCTTCAAGGACTGGAAACTTAAAAGACAGTAATTCTTGCTAGTTTCGGTTCCATTTTTAGACTCAACAAACGGAATGTCAAACCTCCCCCAACAGGGAGGGAAATTGAATTTGACTTCCTCCTTCTTAGAAAGAAGCTAATGAAAAGGATCAGAGCAGGCTGTAAAAGCGGAAGAGTGTAATGAAGAAGACCAATCCTATCCTCTTAGTATTACTCTTTGTGATTGGATTTGAATGAAATGTGTCAAATCTGTGTTCCTGGGTATCACATCAATATGAGGTACTTCAGCTGCTGTACATCTCTCCTAAAGCTAAAAATAGAATCCAAATAGTCTTGACTCCATGGTCACAATTCCCCCTGTGACGCTGGCACGTGAGAAAGGTGCAAGCAAGTGTATCTGTAAATTATTTCAATCATCTATCTAAATCACTAGTCATCGATTTCCTGTAGATTTAAGGAGGTTAGTTGCCCATATCTTTCAGAATTTTTGGTCATGTTTTTCTTGGGATTCTTTTAATCTTTCCCCATTAGTTCAGCATCAGCTCTCAATCCCTTTCTCACATTTGAAGTACCTCGATAGCCTGGAAATGTGGAGTTATTTTTATTTATCACATCATTATTCTCTTCCAAGGGTTGTTTGCCTCAAGTCTCATTTCTGCTGATTTTCTGCTAGTTTATTTTCAGACAGGTGTTGCAGTGTGGGAACTGCTGGCTTGTAGTGAGAACTAACTTGCAGTGGGAACCGTTAGTTTTGCCTTGGTTCACAGGCATCAATTCTAGCTCAAAACAAGCAAGAACCATAAGTAGCGATAAGAAGAGACTCGCAGCTGGTGTTATTGCAAGATCTTGCTCTAACTCTAGGTAGCCAATGACAGTGTGGGGTGGTGAATTGGGAGCCAATGGATAGGAGATATAAATGCTAGAAAAAGTATAAAAGAGGCTGTAGGGTTGCCGTCTGAGGTGTTGGTGCGGTTTGCTTCAGACGGTCGGGATGGAGATGAGAGACCTCTGGAGTTTGGTCTTAGAGCATGAGGTTTATTGTGAAAAGGCGTGGGTGTAGGAGACCTGCTGGGGGCTGCCAGATGCAGCTCCGAGCAGGTCAGAGAAGTAAGAGAGGGAGAGAGAAGTACAGAATACAGAATACGGAATACCGTGGTTGTCGCTTACAATACAATAAATCATCTTCTGTGCTGAATATTCTAATTTTCACTAACCAATCTAGAACAAGCTACAAATCCTACAACATTTACATACAACCTATGACAGTCACTGCATTACCATATGACGTTATATTTTAAACCCTAAAAACTGCTTTTTGGACCCTCTGCTAAGTTGGTAGGGTCTGCTCTGACCCTTGGACCTTCGTGCCAGCAGAGGGTATTGTCTAATCAAGGAGGGCTATTGTTTAACCAAAGAGGGAGATTACCTTCAGTGGCCATACCATTGTTTTTCCAGTTATTTAGTAACTGGGGTTTGGTATCTCAAAGCTTGTCATCATTTTAATCTCGCTTATAGTTTCCATATTCTCAGCATCTTTTGCCAGGTAATCATATTTATAAGGCTTTCCTAGTTCATCCTCCCCAGCAAGAGGCCTTGTAAAATAAAGAGTAGTTCCTTTCTTTTACCAGAAGCTGTTTTAGTGAGTTTTTTACATGTCATGTCCGTCTCAACAATGACAGTTTTGGAATAGCAAGTACACATCTCTCTAGCTTGCTTTTCTTTTTGTTTGGTCTGGCTTGCAAATGGAATGACTTGAACATCTCAGACAGCAATTTCTCTCCAGAAGACATTTCACTTGAAGGGCATATATTTGTATCTCTAAGATCATCTACTGCTGAGGCTGATAGCTGGTCTGAAGGCCTCACAGAGTTGGACCTAAATGCAGTCAGAATTTACCCGTGAGATTTTGCAGCCCCAGTGAAAGGCAGAGCGAAAGCCAAGAAGATAATCAGTGAAAGAAAATGTTCTGGACACAAGGAGATGTTCTTGTTACGGAACATGAAGTGTGTACAAGAAGGAATTTGCATGTAATTTGTAACCAACTCTACTTTTGCTTGTATAGCTCATTGTATTACTGCTTGAATTGCCATTGTTTGTTAGACAGCCTTGTCATTGTTTGCTAGCAGCCAATCTTAATGTGCCACAGTAATTATGAAAAGGTATAAGAGCAGCAGCAGAGAATAATAAAAAACTTCTTCTGGCTTTGGATTACAAGAAGCGTGTGTGTCGTTGTCAGTCTCAATAAGTGACAGTCTACCTAAAATCTTGGCACTGAAGAAACTAGTGGTTTGCCAAGATGAGAAGTAGAAATGCTACAGTAGAAATGCTATGTGCCTATTAATGGAATGCCAGACAGTGAAGCAGTGGACATTTCTGGGGTTGAGCACAATGTTGCTGCCTTGGTGTCAGTTTTCCCAATGTATCAGTGGCATTTCTAGCTAGAAGTATGCTGCCCAGAGTCTTTCTAGCATTTGATGCTGTTTCCTTGCTGTCATTTTCATACCTTCCTTCTGATCAAAGGGTGATATACTCTTTCTGTTTTGAAAATCCCCGTTAGAAAACACTATCTTGGACTAGTCATCACTCCCCTTTTCTTTTGCCTCGTTTGTCATTTTCATCGACTCACTGCACATTTCTGCTAAAGTCTATAAGAATTCTAGCATTTCTTATACTACTTAACAGGGTTGATGCTCTTGGGTGCTTTCCTCTTTCCTACTGCTTGTATCTGACCTAGTGGCCTCTTTTGGTGATCAGCATTTTGCTGTGATTTGGTCAAATCTGGCATACACTGCCAACTCACAACTCGTATGGTAGGTTTTAAAGGGCTTTGATGGGTTCCTTTCAGAGACTGCCATGCACTGGACTATAATTCACCAGGACTTCATCTTCCATAGGTCGTTTCAGGATTGAATGCCCTTCCTTGGAATGTAGACAATCTAGCAGAAAGCACCACATTCCCTGCAAGGCCTGTCTTCCCAAAGGACCATTAAGAAAGATTGCTTTTCTCCTCTGACTAATGTGCCAGTATTTGGATGCAGCATTTAGTACCTTAAGTGAACCTGTTGGAAGGGATCTCATCAGAGGCAATAGCTCATGCTTGCCTGTAAGACTTGCTCTTTTGGATCCTAATTCTATTCAGAGTACATTTAGAATTTTTTTCACTGAAGCCACTCATCAATGTCTCTTTTCTTATCAAATGAGACTGAAGTGTGCATCCCGAGGATGCATCCCCACTGAAGGTTATAAGGTTAATTATAATATTGGTGGCTCACTCCTGCAGTTACATTTGGAAAAGAGTTGATTTTCCAAAGCTACGTGTTGCAGGCCTTTGAACACAAAAGGCAATCTTTGCCTTTTGCAAGAATTCCCCCTAGGAGGACTTGTGTTCATTTGGGTTTCTAAACTGTTGGCCCTGTTGCTGGCTTCACTGTTGCTTAAGAACCTAAAAAAGCAGACTGTACTCTCTTCTTGTACGCTCATTCCCCCCTCTCTGCTTTGGGTGCTCTAGTCCATCTGCCAGTGGCACTCATTTGGTATCCACTACTAGCGCAAATTTCAGGCACTTACAAACGCCAGTTGCCAAGGAGCGTAACCATTCAAGGGGCAAAGAATCGGAGGGCTGAGTGAATGGCTCTTTGCAGCATGGCAAGGCTGCCAACAGAAGGGGCTACTTGGAGAATACATTCTCCATGCATGCTACCTCCTCTGGCAGCTCCAGCTGCTCGAGTTCTGCAAGCCTGACGCTGGCGCAAAGTGCTTCTCTCTCTCTCTCTCTCTCTCTCTCCCCCCCACAAAAGAAGTCTGTCTGAAATGTTACTCAGGCTTTAAAAGGCCACCCTGTACAATGTCTTGCTGACAGTGTGCGGTAACTGCAGCTTAGCTTCTGGTGATGGTAACGTGGGTTAAATGTCATTCCTTCTGCTGTGCTGGAAACTCTGCGGCTGTCTACGCAGACATACACAACAAAGGCTGGATGGTTTAGCTCAAGAACTAAAGTTACAGTGCGTTTTAAAACCTTGCCAGCAAGGTGAATTCAACCTCCTTCATTTATGTTCACTGGAGTCCAAAGAGAATTTCCACATTGTTTTTGTCATTTCCATCTGTCATTTCCAGCTGTCATTGCTTAGCTCCTGAATGTGAGACTCCCTCAAGATTGATGCAAGTTGCCTAGTTCAGAGGGGGTCAAAGACATGCTCCTGCTCTGGCAGGAGAGTGGCTTAGAATAGAAGATTTTTGCAGTCTTAGTCATCTCTACTGCTTGTGATTTCGATATGAAACCAGTGGGAAGTTTTCTGAAGGTAGTCAGCAAATTGGCAACATGGACAGCTTAGAACAGAATGCTTGCTGCAGTGCTGCCATGGTGAAGATAGAAGGAACTTAAAATATTAAAAAGGGCAAACAAAAAAGAAGCAGTTGAAAGTAAAAGAAAATTAACCACTCTTCCATTCTTCAAATGGATCACTCTTTCAGTCATTTTAATGCCATTTCACAGCCCGAGTTGGTATCCCTGAGAAGGAATCTGAGGCAGAGTAAGCTTTTGAATGGAGTAGATGCGATAAACAGAGGCCAAGTGGCATTTTTTGCATAAAATAGAAGTAATGCTTGAGATACTTCAGGTACTTAGCTCATGCTTGCTCAGAATTTGGCTGTCATGACTGTCATTTAAATTTTTCACGGAAAGCTCTGAATAGCTATGTTTATCTAAAACTGGTAATTCATCTCCTGTATTTCTCTGAAGCAGGTGAAGCCTTTTGAGGTCAACAGTGTTGCTTAACCTTTTCTGTTGTATCCCTGTTGCATATTGTGCTTAAGGGTTATGAATCTGCTTCACAATTGTCATGTGGGACAATAGAATACTTTTTCTCTTTGAAAGCTCATGTCATTTGGCCTAATTCCAGCAAATAATCCATTAAGTCCCCAGATGGCATATTTTACACATATTCTAAGCTTTTAAACTAGTAACAAAAGCACTTTAAAATATTTTCCTTTTTGAAGCACACAAAATGCTTGCTTCGTTTGCTGTTGGTAACTATGTAATGAACGACATGTCTGCAGTCTTTTAATGTACACCATATTTAGCCAAGTAACTGAAAACAAAGAAGTAGTAGTTCCTTCAGTTGGAAAATAGTTTTAAGTTGTTTTTTGAATATACAAAACATACACTTACCTTATACACTGCATGCAGCTTTAATTGTCATAAAAGCAAACCTGATTTTTATGTTTGGAGAGCACAGTTTTCCACAGTTTTTCACACTTGTTCTTGGCACAGTTTTCTACTTCCATGACTTTTAAGACACCATAGGGTACTCCTAAGATACTGTAGGAAGCTGAAAAGGAGGAGAGGTTGTGTCTTATTTCTGACTTCCTTTGATTTTCTTTTTTTTTTTACTTCCTCTTGTTCTTTTGCATGTCGCCTTTCAAGATACTGTGTGGTTTAGATTGGTATCTGCATTTTAATCAACTATACTTTTTCCCTGTAACTCTCTGAAATTTTTTTAAAACCCCTGTGAATATCTTTTTATGGTTTGCTAGCTACATATAAAATCTTGCTGCTGCTATAAAATGCTTTTATTTGATTTGCTTTTTTATCACCATTCAAATTGAAAGGGAACCATTCCTGTCTTCACTCCTTTTGTACTGGATTCAGTTCAGCAATGTGGGCTAATGGTGCCAAAAAGTTCTGCCGAAGGAAAGGAGCTGCAGATAGATTGAGCAAGACACATGGTTGAAGTGTCTTGTAAAGATTCAAAATGGCTCTACCATTCTGGCAGTGTGTTTCCACAGTAAGAGTTGATGAGGTATTTGACTAGCATTTCTTTGACAGAATATAGCAGCAAAATATACATTATCGCCACTGTTATTTATCATGGTCTAAAGAAATGTATTCTTGGTGTTACATGAAACCTCTTAGTAGAGCCAAAGACTGTAGAAATGCTACTTAGTTCTGGATTCATTAAAACTAAACCTGCCTGTGGACAGAGTTGGCCGGCCTGATGCTGTGAGATCATAACTGTCTAGAGTCACCGGTTTCAGTGAGCTGTCAGGAGGACTGCACTTTCAGTGGGCTTTCCTTGTGTGTCTGTAAGGTGGGGAGTTCTGTGGGGCCTTGAGCCCTGAGAGTATCACGGACACAAGCATGGTGTAGCTCTTTGGCCAGCAGTGGTACGCTGAGGCGTGATGGATTACTCCCAGACTTTCTGTGCTGGAAAGGTTTTGTGCCCCTGTGAAGAACAAGACTTCCATTTTCCTGTGCAGACACTTCCATTTTCCTGTGCAGACACTTCCATTTTCCTGTATGTTGCAATGGTACATTGAAGTAATCGAGTGCCCTTTGCACGAAGGTCAGTGAGCTTGGACTACGAAGCGTCTCGTGTTTGATCTGTTTCCGGTTTCAGCAAACAGCAAAACTTCCAATGACGCCGGTGAGAATAAGATGAAGCTGCTGCTGTATTTCACATATTTGCATCATAAAATGGTGGTTCTTGCAAATATTATCAATGGTAATTTCAGGTACTGAAAGAGCAGCTCTGCTCAGGGCAATTCTGAAATTGACTTGAGTTGTTTTCCATATTTCTTAGAGGGTGAACTGAGGGCACTTGCAGTTTTCAAGGCAAGGCATCTCACAGTATCCTCCAAAAAGATTGCTCAATGAAAAGGCAAAAATCCTGGGGTGAAAGGGGGAAAGTCCGCATCCTGCTTCATGTAATTAGAATCTGCCAGATGGTGAACAAACATTCGTTTAATTAAGTACCAGCGTAGTTTTTCACTCTCACAGATCCCAAAAAGCTTAAAACATCCAGCAGCTGCTTCCTTGCAACAAGTACCACAGCTAAAAGCCAGGCCTGGCTTCCCCTTGCAGCCTACAAACTCTGCCAGACATACGGGTGATTCTCACTTCGCTTCTCAGCTACACGTAAAAGCACAGGCTCTCAGGATGGCAGAGTCCTTAGTGAAAGTGAAGAGCAGTTCCACTGCAAACAGCTCAATGGGCCACGAGAGAACACTTGCTCTGACCTGCCCCCTTGCCCTTTCCTTGCAGCCTTTCCTCTCCAGAGCATGCACTGAAGCTCTGCACTTTGCTTCTCAGCTGAGTGTATTGTCGCATTGCCGGAGTCCCACACGTCCATCTCCTTCTCGCACAAACGAGTGCTTCTGTCGAATCGTGCTGATGCCACGCGCTCTCCTTCCCAGCTATTTGCACCATGACATTCTGTGTCCCGCTTGCAGTCTGAATCTAAACTCAGAAGTTGCTGGCTGCACCTCGCATGCACAGATGTGCCAGGTGGAAAAGGTTGCTCGGACCTTGGTGCTTAAGTTAGAAAACATCCATTCGCTCCACAATCAAATGAGAGCTCCCTTCACTTTACACCCTGCAAACTTCACACACAAACTGGAGCTATGCTCTTCCTTTCTTTCTCAGCTGAACTCACCCATCTGCTACCTTGACTTCTCTTTCGCTTTACTCTTGGCCTTGCCACGCATGGATTTTCCTCCTAGGACACACACTGGGCTGCCTCCCCCTCCTGTACATTGCCTTTCCTACTCAACTTTGCATTTCTTTGCCATTCCTGACCATTCCTTTCCTTTTGCTTCTTTACCCACACCTTGCATTACCCTGCTGCCCCCTCTGTAGTCTTCCTTCAGCCTTCCTTCCCTCCACTGCCTTGCACTGCCTTGCTCAGCCATCCCCACCTTGACTTCCCTACCCATTTGTCCAGGCCCAGCCTTGCCTTCCCTTCTCCTTCTAGGACTCTCATTGCCTTGCCTACCTCTGCCTTGCCTTGCCTTGCCCTGTAAATGCAGCAGTTGCCTTGTCTTGCCCTCAAAGCCCTCACTTGCCTTGCAGGACCTTGCTCACCCCTCCCCCACCTGGAATTCAAGACATGTTGGGGAGGAAGAAATAGGAGAATCTTATAAATATGATTACCTGGCAAGAGATGCTGAGAATATAGAAACTATAAGCTAGATTGAAATGAAGACAAGATTTGAGATACCAAACCCCAGTTACTAATTAACAGGAAAACAATGGTATGGCCAACTGAAGGTAATCCACTCCTTGATTAGACAATGTTCCGTACTTACTCCAGGTCCAAGAGCAGACCCTACCAACTCAAGCAGAGAGTACAAAAAGAAGTTTTAAGGGTTTAAAATATAATGCCATATGGTAATACAAGGATGCTCATAGGCTGTATGTAAATGCTATAGAATTTGTATCTTGTCCTAGATTGGTTAGTGAAAATTAGAATATTCAGCATAGAACATGATTTATTGTATTGTAATCGAGAACCACGCTCTCTTTTGTATCCCGCTTCCCCGATCCCTGTACCTCTCTCTCTCTCTCTCACCTCCCTTACCTGCCTTGGGGCTGTGCCCTGCAGCTCCCTGGCAGGCCCCCCTTCCCCCACTCTCTATCGCAATAAACCTGCATGCTCTAAGACCGACTCCTGAGAGCTCTGTCTAAACCGTCTGTACACCACAGAGGCATCCCTACAGGCCCCCAGATTTCTACAAAGACCCCCCTTTTTGTGGCATTTCTTCAACTTGCCTTGCCCTGCCTGCTTCCCTGAGGAAGCCCTCAAGGCCTTCACATACCTGCAGTGTTTCAGGAGCATGGAAGAGGAAGCCCATAGGAGGTCACGTGAAGCCAGACCCGTCTGTCCCAGCAGCTTTTGCCTGGCACCAATTCTTGCATGTACGGAATTTTGGACAGCCAATCCACATTTCTCTTTTGGGCTCTGGGACCAAGATGACAGTTCTTCTGCATTGGAAGGAAAGCAGGTAGCCCCAGTGTTTTAGGTGCAGATTAGAGCTGGCGCAGGTGAGAGCAAGACCAGTCAAATCAGTCCTTCCTGGCCGCCTTTCTCTACCAGTAGCTGCCTTGCCTTGGCAACCCAAGAGTTTCCTTTTCTTGCCCTGCTAAACCTCCATGGCTTTGAGTTCTCTTCTATGCCCATGCCCCACCTGGCTACAGCTTTCCTCCAGGGCCTTGCTTTGCCTACTCCTTCCTGTTTCTGCCTGGCCTACTCATCACTGGGCTTACCTTCTTATGCCCAGCCTTGCCTCTAACTTCTCAACCTTCTCTTGCCTACCACTCCATTTGCTTTCCCCTCACTGCTCTGGCCTTGTCTACCTCCCCCTTGACTTGCCTCCAATTGCCTACACTTGCCTTGTATTGCCTTGCCTGCACGGAAGGCAAGGTAAAGAGTGGTAGGCAAGGCAAAGCAAAGCAAGGACGATGTAGGCAGGGCAAGGGAAGGCAGATGTAAGAAAGGCAAGCAAAGCAAGGGGAGGCTAGGAAAAACTAGGCAAGGTTATGAAGGCAAGTCCCAGCCAAATGACTCGGAGTGCCTTTCCTTGAGAAGCAAAGGCCATAGTGCCAGTGTCAGTGGAGCAGAAGCAAAGGTACCATGGGGAGGTACAGTCCAGCAAGACATTTCTCTCCTGGCCCCTTCTGTGTAGGAGTAATTGTTGGATGTATGCAATATGGAGGTGCTATGCAACTTTGGCTTGGTAAGGAAGGCTTCATGGGAAGGAAAGCACGCAGCCCCAGCGCTGGAGGTGCAGAGAAGAAGCTGCCTAGTGGAGGTCCAGGGCGTCAGCATCTTTCTGTCCTGACGTATCTGGTGTGGAAGCACAGCCTCAATTTGTACAGTTAGGGAGATGGACTCCATCTTTGGAAGGTGGCCTCTTGAAAGATTCAGTTTGGCATGTGGGTTCCACTTCTCAGAAATGGCCTTCTGAAATTCTGGCATCACCATCATTTGGACAAGTTAAACCGCTCTGCTCAGTCTTGGTGGGTAGCCTATCTAGCAGCCTAGGTAATGCTGAGGAACAGTGTTCTGGCACCTTTGCATGGCATCAGTCCCTGGATGTTCTGTATTTTGGAGGAGGGGATGCCATTTCATTGGAGATGAGCTTATAACTCCTCTCTTTTGCAAACTGCATCAGCAGGAATAGCAGCATACAGGCTCATCTCCAAAGGATGTTTCCCGCTGCCACGAACATCTGGCAGCACTGGCACTCGGGGCACAATGTGCAGAGAGAGAGGGAGCGAGAGAGAGAGAGAAGCACTTTTCCCCAGCTTCAGTCTTACAGAACTTGTGCAGTTGGAGTTCCCAGAGAAGGTAGAGTGTGTGGAGAAGGTTTTCTCCATGTCGCCTCTTCTGTTCGCATCTTTGCCGGACTTCAGAGAGCCGCCTGCTTCTTTCTCGTGCTTTGTGAGCGAAGAGCCAAAGGAAATGAAATCCCAAATAGCGAGAAGAAGTGGAACAAGCACTTGGGACAGGCGATATGATCAAATGAAAATCAAGTGGAGCTAATGGGGACAATTTGGAAATGGAGTGAATCCGAGGCAATGGATTTGGATGAAATGAGGAGCAGTGAAAAGGAGCAAAAGTGGCCCAAATTCTAGGGATTGAATTTCTGAAATCAGAAAAGAAAGTCAGAAGGGCAGGCAGGAGAAGGAAGTGAGGAAAGGAAAGGTTGAAAAATCTGTGGGAAAAAATTCTGCACCGAAGGGCAAAGAAGCAAATGGCATGGCATGAGCCGAAGTGCAGGGAAATGGACCAAAGCTTGCTAAATGGATCCTCACTGAAATCCCAAATTGCGAGAAGTGGAACAAGCACTTGGGACAGGAGATATGATCAAATGAAAGGCAAATGGAACTAACAGGGACAATTTGGAAATGGAGCGAATCCAAGGCAATGGATTGGGATGAAATGAGGGGCAGTGAAGTGTAACACGGACTGGGGATGGGGTGGATACTTCCTCTGCGTGCTCCAAGAATGTCTCTAAGGGTCATCTGAGAACACCCCGGCCGGTACCAATTCGGCACTGTGCAGGCAGACCTTTTCTCACCTGTGCCGGTGGAAGACATAAACACACACATAGCCCAGAGTTTTGATAGCTCGTGCCTTACCAGAAACAAAGAAGCAGAGAGCCCAGTCGTGCGGAGTTCCGAGGATGCTTTACTTCTGAAGGTGTCCTGCAAGGAAGGAGGAAGAATGGCTGTGAGTGAACGTTTATGTAGAGGTCCAGGGCCAATAGGGTTGGGGAGAAGGCGTGGAGATCCAACCACAAGCAATGAGAAGAAGGGAGGAGCGGAGTGTGTGATACAACGAGAAGCAATGGGGAAAAGGGAAGGGCAGAGTCTGAGGTTCTGAGCCCAGAAGGCTCTCATATTCTCAAGTCCATTTTTTTCAGGGGCTGGCAAGGCGTGGTCAAGTGAATTACTTCCTGCGCAGTCCTCGCATATGCGGTCTTCATTTGTTTTGTCGCGCGGGGCCGCCCCATGCTCAGTTAGTAGTTTTTTTGGTGACATGCCGGTGGCTGCGGCTGCTGCTGATGACACTGGCAGCTGCGGCAGGGCCCTGGCTCTGATCCTCTTGGGACACTTATTCGAACTGTGTTAGGTCTCTTAGGGGCACGACACTCCCTACTGATGTGCCCCATCCACCCACAATTAAGACATCTGATAGGTGTCCTCTTGACTCCAGGTAGTGCATCCCTCCCTCCCGTGCCCCGCTGCGCTGCTGCACACACCCCCACAGACCCCCTCCTCGATGTCATGGAGGTAGGGTTACCTGACACTGCCAGCCACATGCATGCCTCAATCATCTGCTGAAGCGTCGGCGGTGGTTCAAGAGGCAAGGCACTGATAACTCTTTTGTAAGGCTCATTTGCATTAAACTTAGCCACATTTTAGAGGCTTTCCTGTTGTGCCTCTTCCCTCCAAACCTGCCTGCCAATCGCCTCTCGCGGACAGTCTGTGAATGGTATGAACAACTCACTAGGACCCTGAAGGATCTGGGTGTAAGGCATGCTGGGGGCACCCTCTGTGGGGATGAGGAACAGCGCGCATTCGGTCGCTTGTTTCAAGTCAGTAAGGACCTGAATCAGTAGTGCGTTTGCCTGATCTTGTGGCTTAGTCCAATTTCCCTCCCCACATAACTGGTCCGATGTCAGGTGGGCAAACTCTGGGATGTTTTGGTATGTTTTGGCCATGAGGTTGCCCACCTGCCTCTTCCAGGCTGCCTCCCACACGAGGTATTCGGAGGAGGACAACAAACATGACATAATCTTTTTGAAACATGTGGGAGATAAGAATTGGCTATCATTGTAACCTGGAAGAGGGACTAGAAATATGGGGAATTGTGGCTGAACCCTTTCCCGCCTTGCACAACTCCCTAAGCTCCCAGGCGGGCCGGCCCGTGTGGCTGAACCGCACAGGGGCGGCGGACACTTCCTCCTCCCCGCCTAGGCCCCGGCCCCCCCCCCCAGCCCCACACCCGGTCCCCATGGCGTGCGAACCGGAAGCCAGGATTGGGTGAGCGTGGGAACCGGGAGCTGGGAGAGTGGGCGGGGCTCTCGGTGACGTAGGGTGAAGGCAGGACGTGAGGGGCGGACCTGATGCAAGGGGAGGGGCCCAACACAGACACGCCCCACGACACCTGGGAGGGGCCCGACGCAGAACCCGATGATGTCATTGGGGGAGGGCCTGAGGGAGGTCCATGGGAGGAGCAGTTGTGCAGGGCGGGAAAATTTGAGGGACACTGGGAAGATGGAGTCATTTTGGCGGGCTGATGGAGCGAGCCACCATTTTGTGGGCAAAGGGCAGGAAAGTCATGCGTCAGAGGGGACAAGATGGTGGGGCGATCCCCTGCCTCGGCACCATCCTGTCCCATTAAACCGAATGGGGACACAACTGGGGACGAGGAAAAAGGGTTTAGGGAGGGAGCCCGAACAGGGTCGCAAATCCCGCCCGAGCAAGGGGAAGAGAGGGTTGGAGGAGTGCCTGGGAGCTGGTGGCAACCTGGCATCATCTGACAGGATGCAGCTTCTCAATCCTCACTAAAAGGGGTAGAAGGGTTAGGAACTCGGGGGGATGGGAAAGCACAAACTGGGTAATTAACCAAGGTAAACGGATTTGTAGGGGAGTCAGTGGGGAGAAGACTGTCTTTTGCCCTTCTAAGGGTTTGGTAGATTTGGGATTGCAGGGGGAAGAACCATCGGACCTTTCGGTTCCCTGCCTTACCTTAGGGCCGTTAGCTTCGCCCCCACTGCATCCCAAAAAGAAAGCTCCCTCACTAACTTAAACTGGGGAAAATAAATAAAAACCCACTTAACAAATTTCCTAAGGAGGGGCTTAGAAACCTTACAATTCCCCTCCCCTAAGATGCCCGCAACGAAGATCAGCATCTCCTTCTGGGGGTGAGACCCTGCACTTCCCATGTCTCTTATTCCCCAGAAGTTCACTCCTGCCTACCAGAAAATGAAAAATTAAATGAAAAAGCCTAGGGAGGATAACCATTTTGCAAATACATAACTCTCACAATGGGTCGCACTTTGGACCCCTTCTCCCAGCGGCAACGAAAAGTCTGCTCAGCGGGATTCCAAGCCATCTACCCCTAAGAGCACCACTGCACCAAAGCACAGCATGCTGCACTGAGGGGTTTAATTTGGGAGCTTACGAGTCTTCGGGCTTTCAGGCACCGCTGTGCCAAACTCTGATGTAATCCCAGAATTGAGTGCTGCTCGCTGAGGTCGCTCGCCATGCATTGGGTGCCACTTAATGCCTTTTGTATCCTCTGTGGCTAGCTCCAACGGCACTCAGCGGCGTTAGGGACCGAGGACGCCGTCTGTCAGGGTCGGCGAAGCAGCGCAGCAGGGGACTCAGGGAGGCAGGTCGAGCCGGGAACGGGAAAGAAGGAGACGGACTCCAAGACTGAATCTTCTCAGGACAGGATTTATTGGGGTGTAAGGCAAAGCGACGGAGGGATAGGGGCGGAGAGGAGATTGAGGCTCAAAGCCCTGAGCAACCTCGTGCAGGGGTTTAAAAGGGAACAGGCGACGGGGAGTGGTTAACTACGACGGCCAATGGGCAAGGGGTAAAGGAGCGGTAGAAGGGGGACACAAACCAATAGGGATTCATGAAGGGAAGAGTCAGAACTGGGGATCCAATGAACAACCTGGAAGGGGAGAACTTTCTGGAACCATAACCAAATAAAGGGAATAGGGACGGGGGAAAGTGTGGGGCCAATCTGGTCTAGAGGATTTACATATTCAAACTAGAGGCCGCAGGGAATCATGGTCTCTCACTCTGACCAGAGGGATAGGCTTCCAACCTATTGCCACCAATCGCCCTCCTGGCCCTGTTCCCCCTGCGGCTGTCCTTGCGGGCTTACTCGTGCCGCCACAACACACCGAGAAGTAGGAAAGTAAAATTGTGGGATGGGAAAGACTCAGAACTTCCTCTCTTTGTGTCAGCAGAGAAATGTCTTGTCCTTCCAGTGCTGGAGGATCAGGATTCCTTGCAACTCCAAGCAGATTTGCAATCTTTTCTGAGCAAACCCTTTATAGCTGCAGGTATTTCATTCGTGGGGGAGCTGGGTACATGCATCACTGCTGCCCTGGGTGGGGGAGGAAACCACATTTCCTTTTTTGTACTGCTCAGCCTGTACCAGAAACGCAGGGACCTCTCTTGTCTCCCCAGGGCCCCCTACTCCCACCCATAGTATCTCTGAACCTCCAAGCAGAGGCTGTGACTCTGGAGATGACGGTGGTTACATGGGTGACTGGGAGGGGACACCCATGGCAATACAGAGAAGATCTTCTCCCACAGTATGATATCCCCTTTCCCTTAATATATCCCAGAAGTGTTGCCACACCCTCAACCAAGCTACCAGATTTGGGGAGGGAGCAGGAGGATTTTCACTTCTGACTCCTATATGTCCATATAACTGTGAAGTGTGGCTAAAACAGAAATAGCACAGGCAGTCTCCCTGTTCCTCTGTGGTGTTTCTTCCATCTGGGAGGAACATCTACCCTGGGCAAAATGGGCCATGTGGCTGCAGGAGAATTGTACACCCACCATATATTGTGGGTGTGCAGGGGGACACTTCAGTACCAGTGCTGATAAATGGAAGACACCTCAGAGCTGTAAGTCCTTCAGAGAGCTCCCTGATTCCTTGCTCAGTACCCACATTGCAGGCTGACCTGAGTTTCACTCAGAAGCAAGCAGAGCTGTTCCCATTACTCCACTCCATCAGCACAGAGTGCTGGGGAGCCAGAGCAATAGGGAGTGCTCTTAGAGGGGCTGGAGGCAGGCCCTTTTTCCTTTAGGGACTACGAAAAAATATTGAAGATCCCCCTCAGGCTTAAATCCAGCTCTCCAGCCCTGGTGTAGAAATAAAGCAAGGCTAGTAAAGATCCAGTTGCTGTAGGGGATCTCTACCTTCCCCACAGATCTAGCGGCATGATGTCAGATGTTTATAAGGAATGAAACAAAAGTGATAGGAGGAGCTAAATGAGCATGTCTATAGGTGCAGAGAGAAAAGGGAAGAGTAAAAAAATCAAAATATCTGTGACTCAGTGTCTGCAATAGAATAATCTCCAACCCCATTCATGTGTGATAAAAACCAGGATGAATTCATGTCCATTTCATAACACCACTCAGTTTCACAGGTGCAAACATGTTTTCACCTTTCTCCATCCTCATCCCGCATTCTTGTGTATTCAAATCAAATCCTACACGAAACAAAGAGTGTTAGCTGAAATAGCAGCCACCATTGCAGGGTCATGATAGTCTTCAGCCAGAGAGGATATGGCCTTCAAGTAGGATTAAAATATTTCTAGAAAATTAGGTGAGCTTTTCAAAAGAGCTTGCTGGGCAGGGCTACTTTGACATGCACTGAATTATTGTTGCTTTCCTTCCTCTATTCTTTCTTTTGTTCTGTTAGCATGCTTGGTCTATGTGGCTATCGTTCTTTGTGAGAAAACTGACGAAGTGAGTTAATTCCAACTTTCCTCTTAAACAAAGGACATGAAATAAGAAAACTATATTAAGATGTAACTTTTTTTTCCTGTTTTCTTTTACTTGCTTTGTCTTTCATTTTGCTGTAGCTGGGAAGGCAGAAAAAGAAACATCAGGGCAGGCTGAACCAGGACTTGTAGCTGACAATGAACTGAAGGTGATATTTTTCCATGTCTCATTGTTTACAGGGTTTACAGGTTCACTGTCTTAGAGAAGTGAATTATGAATGCACAGGAGAAGCTCCCCCATACTCTTCCTGCCTTCTTAGGATGAGATTTGTCAGTTCACTTTCCTGGAGGAGAGAGATGGGGAGAATTATATGGATTACAGCAGAGAAGAGTAATGGGCTGCCATTTTGGAGGGAAGAGCACAGGCTCATGGACAAAAGGAGACTTCTAGGAGTATTGAGCAGAAACCGGTTGTTTCTTTTTTCACAGACCTTCAGAGGATGCTCCACAGCTCCACAGCCCAAGAGGGCACAGTTTCCTGGCCATCCTATGCACTATTTGCTAGCCGTATGTGTTTGTGCTGGGTACTACAGGCACCTGGCATAAGTCCTTTCTTCTGCCATTGAAAGGAGAACCCTGAATTAATGCAGGTGCTTGCAGTGCAGGGATGTGCATGTTGTAGTTGTGTAGTGAGCTGAGCTCTAGTGAATGCAGTGGATGTAGGTGAGAAATCTCACCCTCCTTCTGGCCCATTCCACCATTTGGTTAGCTGAAAGCCTATGGAAGTCTAAGAGATGTTCAGATGCCCTAAGTTTCTGGTATAATCTCAGGTGACCAAGGATTCCCCTCCACACTGCCCTGAAGCTGGGGCTCAGACAGGATTTAGGTTTCTCAAATGCTCTGCAAGAGCTGTAGATGTGCTAAATAACACCATGTTCTTGTGCATGAGTAACTGACTGCCACTGGTCACAACCAGGGCTCAAGGAAGGGGCTGACCTGCAGGTCAGAAACAGAATCCCAGCTCTTGTCAGTCTGGAGATCTGAGTCTCTCACCAACCTCATAACCTCTAACCAAGATGAGAAACCTGCACAGACGACTCAGCTGAATAAATTGCCTGGGTCTCTTGGGAACCTCCTGTGCTTTTTGAATTTTATCTATAATAATCCTGGTTTTCCCTGAATGTCTTCATTCACTGCACTTCTCCAGAGGCATGAACCAAGCTGAGTCAGAGGTCCTTGTACAACTCACAGAAGTGTCTGCCATGATGGCCTCCAAGTCACAACTCAGTAACATAGGGGATTTCCTCAGTGCTTGTGTCTGGACATTCTTTCAAATTTGAATTGAAAAAAAAGGCTGAAGACATTGCCTCCCACAAGGCTATGATGCTGTGCTTGGGTTCTCCATGAGTGGAGGGCAGGGCACAATGTGCTGGGGAAGAAGGCCTGGGCTGAGGCTTCACATTGCTTCTGGAGATGGTAAAGAGCCTGGGCCCAACATTGTGGTACGTGTTGAGAGGAAAAAGGAGAAATTCATCCTGGACATAAGGAAAAAAATTTTCTGTAAGCTCGGCCAAGAAGTGGTACTGATCACAAAAAGGTTGTGCAGCTTCTGTCCTTGGAGGTTTTCAAAATCAGACTGGATCAACTCTTGAACAACTCTGATCTGACCTCATCCTGGCAGGCTGTACTATAAAGCTCCAGAAGTCTCTTCCAACCCGAGCTATCTTATAACCCTCAGTCCCTACTTCTAATGGGTGCAGATCAGAAGTTTAGGGGGCACAAATATTCCCATGATGTATGCAATCACCTAAATCAACATCTAAACTAGTGAAGAGAGGTTGACACCTTAGTGTAACTTGCTGTCTGCAAAGACTGAGGAGTGTAGTGGAGAGTCCTCGGTAGGGATAGTTTTGGACGTATGTAGCTCTGTGTAAGATACAAAATAATATTTTCTTAATGCTGCTAGCCTGAAATATAGTAATTAATGCCAATAAAAATGAAACAAAGAAGAAATGAAGACTAAGATTTAAATCAAAGCTTTTAAAATTCTTTTGTGGTTTGTTCTCGTTTGTTTTAATGTGCTGATCTTTGGGGAGATTGTGTGTCCTTTTTCTTTCTTTGAAAAACAAACATGTTCAGAACTGGATTTGGATATGAGACACAAATGTCTGGCAGTTACATGAACTCAGACACCTGTCCGCATCAATGCCCTGGGACCCTCTTCCAAGACTCTACTCACAGCTCCTGAGGGGCTCTAGTTTCCCACAGGTACTCTCTAAAAGCTGCAAGCCCAGAATAACATCTACGGCATATCAGGACTCCAAAAAGTGGCACTGGATGTTTGTGGTCAGGCAGCTGGGATCTGCCAAGAAAGGTGAACAACTCTTTTCAGCTTTTAAAAGAATTTGAATACATTTTCATCAGCTGAAACAATTCAGCACTTTTAATCAAATGGCAAACTTTTTCCACTATGCCAGAATAGGGATTTCCAGGAAGTATTAGTATTTGCACTACCAATATTCGGCTGTTATGCGGCATATTTAATTTACCTCATCTTTCAGGTATTCCCACCTGTCCTAATAAAAGGACTATGTCGAAGAGGGCACCTTTTCAGCAGACTATCTGGACATTTGTCCAGATTTCCTCTTGCCCTTCCTTTTTGTTCATTTATACACCTTGCAATTAGTTTCTACTCTGAGCTTCAGGGAGTCATAAGCTTTCCCCTTCTGTCAGAAACTTAGTTTACTCTTTAATCTACACCATTGTGTTTATATCTATACTTTCCTATCTCTCTGCCTGAAGAGGTCCTTGTTCCTCTGTCTCTTCGGGACATCACTAGATGCAGCTTGGACTTAGCACAGGGTTAAGGAGTGTTTTCCTGTTCACTAGGTTGTATTGTGTGTAACTTTTGTTTGTTCACAATTAAGAGAATCTTCCTGTGTGCAGGCAGTTCTCTGAGGAAAACAGGTAGGAGTTGGTGCGAAAGAGCTGTAACATGCCACTGAAACTGCAGGTTTCAACGGGGAAGATGTAAGGAAAAGTGATGCAAATCCCAGGGGGCAGATGACAGGAAGGTGATGAGGAAGTTTGTTGCTTCAGTGTCTGGCCTCAAGGAGACTGCTTTTCCTGCCCGTACAGATCTCCCTAGGGCACCCTCTGGATCAATATCTGTTGGAGCATGCTGCTATCACTTTTTCTATAACGTGAAAAATCATAAAAGCATCCTCAAGAAGCAAAAATCTTGTCTTTTTAAATGGGCACTGAAGCCTTGATCATTCCCTACTCCCCTTTAACTACTCAAATTAGCTGTAAAATTCTCAAAAACTTGAAGAAAAGGATTTTAATAAGCTCCATGGTATATTTGTTTCTAAACCTGTGAATCTCAGTTACTGAAAGGATGATAAACAAAGTGCTCAAGAACGCAAAGGCAAAGTCAGAAGTAAGTTCTGAAGTTACTTTGAGTATTAACTGGGCCCACTGAGGGCCATCACTCAGGGCCATCAGGTGTGGAGAGCTGTGGGGCCTCTGCACTCCCTTGGAGGGAAGCCTAAGGACAAAACCCCCCTCTTAGGTCAGGGTGACTACCTAGTGTACTACCCAGTGTACCCTGCTTCTCTATGGTAATGCCTTGGTACCCCATTGGCCAACTGACTCCTACCCCACCCCCTGCCGTCCCCATACAATAGCCCCTGTCTCAGCCTTTAGACAGGGTGCTGTTGTCCCTGGCCTTCCCTTCACAAGAGCTACTGAACAATAAAGATTATCTTGTGGAACTGCCATACTCTTCGAGGGGACACTTCCTCTCTGAAAGGCCACAGCACACTGGGACACCTCGGTGCCCCCTGAAAGCAACACCTGGCGCACTGAACTTCACGGACTTGACTCTGGATGTCTTTGAAGAGAGCGACTCCTCATCAGGATATAAGCTGCCGTCGGTTTGTCACTGCTCTGAGGAGACACGTCTGCGTTCTAGCAAACACTATCCGAAGACATAGGTCAACACTCTCGCACACCATCTCGAACAAGAAATTCTCTGAGGACCGACCTCGGGTGACCATCTCCCCAGCACACTTTACTCGCACCCTACGGACCAGCCCTGCACCTCAAGTGACAGTTGTAAGTTAAATTTGGGGCTTTTTTGCAGGTCCTTATATTTTGGGTCCATTTTTTGTCCGTTTTTTTCTGCTGGGGAGGGAGTGGGACCATTAAAAGATGGGACACAAGCTAGGAAAACTTAGTCTCACAGAATCTGAGAGAGACCTTTACTCCCGAATTTTAAAAAGCCTTCTCACTAGTAATTTTAAGTTTTCTAAAGGTAATCTAAGAAAAAACCTGAAGTTCTTTATTATTTGTATCTCTAAGAATTTCTCAGATATAAACAAAGACTCTATCCTTACTAACTCCTTTTGGGATCTTGTTGGAAGAAAAATCTACTCTCTTCAAGCTTCTGGTGACTTTTCTGTTTCTCATTTTATCCCCTTATTTCATATCATTGTTAAGATAGTAGAAAAAACCTGTAATATTTTGGGACTATCGGGGACCCCCCACTTAAACCCAACCCCCCTACAAAACGGAGTGGGCGATACAGCCGAACTCCCCACACTGCTGGCTCCGCCACGCTATTCCCATTTCCCTTCCGCTCCCCCCCACCCCTTATCTCGCATCCTGATCCCCCTACTGTGCTTTGTGATGCTGACAACGTGGCTGACGCCACGCCTACAAACCTGTTTTACCAGTTTGCCCGTCTCAAACTTCACCACCTCCCAGCCATCTCCCCTCAGGATATATACACAGCGCCATCCCTGCGGCTCCAGTTTCTCCTGCAAATCCCTCTTTCGTAACTCCTGCTTGATATCCTGCCACATTAACCCCTTCCCCGCAACCGTTTCCAGCCACTGCCTTGGAATCCAAACAGCCTTGCAAAAACGGCAGCGGCAGCACCCCAACCCCTGTCTCTCCCGAGATGTGTAGCTGCTGCACGTTGCACAGCCCTACAGCCACAGCCTCTCCCTCTCCCGCCCGTGGCATGGAGGCTCCGCTCCCCTCGCACGCCGCTTGCCTGTGCCGCACCCCTCCTCACACCGAGCAGGAGCGACAGGCCACCACCCCCGCGCCTGCCGCCAGTAGCCCCACGTGTGCCCCCCCGCCTCCTTCCAGCGGCCGGGACATGCCCCCTGCCCCGACACGCCACTCCCGGTCCCCCACAATCTCCACCCCCAGCCCAGCTCAGGCGGTGGCGGCATCCAGGGTCTGCCATGCCCTTTCCCATGCCGTCCAGACCCAAGCTGCCTTGACACCTTCCAGGAAACACAGCTCCTCTTAGACAGTCATGATAGCTCTGCAGACTGACTCAGAGTATGACCACTGGACGGAAATATGGAGGGAAGCCACCCGGGAGGGATGCTTTGACCTTGCGCAAAACATCTCAGCCTTTCCAGTTGTTTTTTCAAAAGGAAGGCAAGGGAGACCCTCAGACAAAAAAATATGGGAACCAATTAATTTTAAAGAAACGGAAGAACTTTGCAAGGTCGCTAAGGAACACAGACGGGGATCCCATTTCTTTAGACACCTACTAGAAGCCACCTTCTCCCCCTATATGCTCGTTCCACATGACATTAAAAATATTGCTAATTGCCTCCTTACCTCAGCAGAATATATGCTATGGGAAAGGCATTGGAAAAGGCAATTAAAAACATTATCTGCATCCTATTCCAAAGATGCTAATCGGCCAAATCTGACTGCTGAGCAACTAGCTGGAGAAGGTGAACTTCAAAAACCCTCTGACCAAACAAACACTATACCTGAAGCTGCACTGCAGGATATATCCATTGCAGCAAAAACATCACTGCTTCTTACCCCTGATGACTCAATACCCACACAATAGTTCTCCAACATCAAACAAGGAGTGGATGAGAGTTTTATTAAATTCGTAGACAGGTTAAAGGCAGCCCTAGAAAAACAAATAGAAAGTCCAGAGGGACGAAAAGAACTTTCAAGAAAACTCGCTATGACAAATGCTAATGAACAATGTAGAACTATCCTAAGAACTTTACCTCTAGACACAGAACCCACCATAGAGCAAATGGTGGAAGGCTGCACATGCCTACATCCACTGAAAACAACAGTTGCCCAGGCAGTTGCTAAGGGAATTGCAGATGGACTATCTAGTACATTTGCAGCAGTAGCCTCAAAAGACAATGCCCGCTGTTTCAATTGCGGAGAGTTTGGACACTTTATAAAGGACTGCCCAGAAAAGTCACCCACCCAGGACCGTCGCACCAGCTACCAGAGGCCCCAGCGTCAGCAGCGGTACCCACAGTGCCTGAGAAACTTCCAGCGGAGCACGGGGTGGCCTCGCGCTATGACAACAAATCAAAAGCCATATCACTTCGACCAGTATGCGAACTCCACCACCAAACACCAGGAGCAGGCAGGTGGACCTCGGAAGGCACCATCTCCTTCGGAGACCCCAGTGCACATCAGAGAGACCCATCACATGGAGCAATGCAGATGGGAACCCGACGCCAGCTGGTAACCACGCTGTCCATTGACTTTACAGATGAAGGTTTTTACCATATCCCCACAGGGAAGTACGGACCGCAAAACGGTCCATGGGACATTCTCATACTAGGTAACGCTTCTCATGGTCCAGAACAAATTTTTGTATTGCTGGAAATACAAACAGTGCACCCTGGACAAGAGATTTTTGTCCAACTTTGCTGCACAGACCCACCCTTCTACCTTTCACGGGAAACACCAATTGCACAAGCCTTTTTGCTCACACAGAACTACCCAGAACAGATTCCACTCAATCCAACGATAATGTGAACACAGGTTGTAGGCTCAAATAAGCCTATCATTGAATGCGGCCTGCTCTGCAAAGGCGATGCTGGACACCGGCGCAGACATGACCATCATCGCCCATTCTGATTGGCCAGCAAACTGGGAACTGCAACCAGTGGCAGGCGTGATTTCTGGAATTGGTGGAGCCACAGTGTTGATGCGGAGCAAGCGAAATGTCACCGTCGAAGGGCCTGAAGGCAAAATAGCAACCATCCGGCCATTTGTGGTGAGGGCCCCCATCACGTTATGGGGCAGGGACCTTTTGACCCAGTGTGGGGCTTCCTTACACATCCCCGGTGGGGATTTCTAACGGAGGCCACTGAGAGGGGCACACCACTCTCAATTCCTCAGCTCACCTGGAAACAAAAGGACCCAGTGTGGATTGAGCAGTGGCCCCTTTCAAAGTCAAAATTGTGTGCCCTGGAAGCCCTTGTAGAGGAACATCTTGCCAAAGGTCACGTCATCAAGACCACCAGCCCTTGGAACTCCCCTGTCTTCGTGCTGAAAAAGCCTGGCAAGGAGAAGTGGCGCCTATTCCATAACCTCTGCACGATCAGTGAACTCATTGAAGACATGGGTCCTCTCCAGCCCGGCCTGCCCTCACCACTAATGCTGCCCAGAGACTGGATGCTTGCCATCATAGATATAAAAGACTGTTTCTTCAATATCCCACTCCACCCTCAAGACGCGCCCCGGTGTGCCTTTTCCATCCCTTCCCTCAACAGAAAGGTACTCAAAAGGTACCACTGGCTTGTCCTCCCCCAAGGCATGAAAAACAGCCCGACTATATGCCAATGGTACATTGCCCGCGTTCTGTCCCCTGTCCAGCGCCTGTTCCCAGATGCAATCATCCACCACTATATGGATGATGTTCTGATCTGTGCATCAGGAAAAACTTACCTAGACAAGACTATTAAAAAGACTATTGAAGCTGTAGAAAATGCAGGCTTTGAAATTCATGAAGATAAGGTGCAGTACACCAGCCCATGGACTTACCTCGGATTCCAGATCCGTGGAAGAACCATCATGCCTCAGCAACTCATCATTCAAGATGACCCAAAGACCCTAAGAGACTTACACAAGTTGTGCGGGTCCATCAATTGGATACGTCCCCTGCTAGGGATTAGAACTGAAGATCTCACCCCCCTCTCCAGTCGTCTCTGCGGTGGCGAGGACCTGGACTCCCCATGTGCCCTCACACCAGAAGCCTGAGAATCCATCATCAAAGTCCAGGAGGCCCTGTCTTCATGCCAAGCACATTGCGTCGAGCCCAGCCTACCCCTCCAGTTTTCCATTTTGGGTAAAGCTCTCCGTTTCCATGGGTTAATCTTTCAGTGGGATCCTCAACTCAGAGACCCTTTGGTAATACTTGAATGGATCTTTACAAGCAAACAGCCTACAAAAACAATAACCACTCCTCAGGAAATGATAGCACATCTAATAAAAAAAGCCAGAACTCGTCTGGGTGTGAATTCACATGCATATACTTGCCATTAACCACTGGGGACCTGGAGCATTTGCTCCAGACCAATGAGAGCCTCCAGTTTGCTGGATAGCTACCCAGGTCAAATTTCCATCCACATGCCAAAACATAAACTTTTTAATGCAGCCTTCAATCTGATCCCAAAATCAATCCAAAGCAGAATACCTCTCAAAGCTCTAACAGTTTTTACCGATGGCCCAGGGTCATCTCACAAGTCGGTAATGACCTGGAAGGACCCCAGCAGCCAGGAGTGGGAGTCTGATGTCCAAATTGTGGAAGGGTCACCACAAATTGCCGAACTTGCAGCTGTGGTCAGAGCCTTTGAGAAATTCAAAGATGAACCCTTTAATCTGGTCACAGATTCGGCCTATGTTGCTGGTATAGCTATGAGGGCTGAACATGCCTTTCTCAAGGAGGTCTCCAATCCAAACTTACACCAATTGATTTTGACATTAATTAATTTAATCTCCCACAGAAAGCAGCCCTACCTACCATATCATGCGTGTAAGGTCGCACACTGATCTCCCAGGTGCCGTTGCGGAAGGGAACAGGAGAGCAGACACACTAGCCATGTTGGCAGAGACTGCTAACATCCCTGACATCTTTGCCCAGGCGAAGTTATCGCATGCATTTTATCATCAAAATGTACCTGCCCTCATCAGGATGTTCAAACTCTCAAAAGACCAAGCAAGAGCAATTGTAGCTACATGTCCGAACTGCCAAAATTACCAGATACCATCTATGGGTACTGGAGTTAATCCCCGAGGCCTAAAGAGCTGCCAGTTATGGCAGTCTAACGTAACCCACTTCCCATCCTTTGGAAAGTCAAAATACGTGCACGTGTCAGTCGACACATTTTCTGGCGCTGTGTTTGCGTCAGCCCATGCAGGAGAGAATGCCACCCACACCATCAAGCATTTTCTCCTTGCATTTGCCACTCTGGGAGTCCCTGAACAAATAAAAACAGATAATGAGCCTGCCTATACCTCCCGCAAATTAAAAGATTTCTTCAATCAGTGGGGAATAAAACACACAAGAGGCATACCCGCTAATCCCACAGGACAGTCCAGCATAGAAAGAACTCACCAGACCCTCAAAAGAGTCCTCAATCAACAACGGAGAGAAGCAGAGATTATGTCTCCCGTAGAGAGACTCTGCAAAGCCCTCTACGTTATTAATTTCCTAAATTGTACATCATCAGAGCCTGACCCCCCGTACTCCGGCACTTCACGAATTCAACCCGAGCTAAGCTCACTGAGAAACTGCCAGTGCTAGTCAAGGACCCAGAAACACACCAGATTTCTGGACCCTTCCAACTGATTACCTGGGGGAGAGGGTGTGCCTGTGTTTCACTACCATCTGGCCCCAAATGGTTCCCAGGAAAAAACATTAAACCGTACCTAGACTCTGGCAACACTGCCTCCACAAATAATAACCGGAATACCCTGGAATCTGACACATCAGATCCAGAAAACTAGAGATGCTCAGCCTGGAGATGAAGGAAATGTTGACTACCAAGTAAAATCCACCGCCCCATCACCAGGTCACGCAGCTCCAAGAAAAACTCCACTCAAAGAAAACGCAAACTACAGGCCAGACTACATCTGGCCAGCACTGTTCTAAGTAACAAGTTATCCCCTTGTTATCCCCAAAACCCCACTTACCTACCTTCCTGTTCCCTCCCCTCCCTATCCTCCCCAGCCCTTACTTACCCCAAACCAGAGTATCCCAAACCCTATACCACCCCCAACAGTATTCATTTTTAAACAAAAAAGGGGGGAGGAGGGAGGAAAGATTAAGACAACCCCTCCCCTTCACCCTAAAGCTAACAAAATTTCCATCGATATTCGCTTTCAGAAGCTCTACCCCCACCTAAAGATGAGACCCATCTACCTTGGTGCTGCCCTCATTGCTGCCTGGACATTCCTCACAATGCCACAGGCCCTCAGCTGGGTTGTCCCTCAGCCCAGCCATAACATCTGGGTAACACTAGCAAGGACACTAAAACAAGATAACTTGTGCCTGTCCATGGGCAACTTAGACAACCTATTTTCAACGTGCCTGGTAGGGATTCCTCTAACAGCACATGAATACCCTTAGACAGGTAAGAAACCCAACCCAGTAGACACTTGGGACGAGTGGACCAAGATTCTCCCACAAGCACCAGAGGAACCCCAGGAATTGGACCTATTGGGGCCCTCCAAAGCTCATTACTGTGTGCAGTTTTACTATAAATTATCTGGCCAACATTTGAACCACGTTGACCTTATTAGGTCTACCCATAAGAAGAATGTATCACCAACTAACAAAGTTTATAATCTTCCAAATTGGTGCAATTACACCAGTCATACACTTTCATCATCCTCATTCCATCCCAAAGTGTTACCCTGGGGAGTGTTTCTTATTTGCGGAGACAGGGCATGGGCCGGGATCCCATCACGCCCCCAAGGGGGTCCTTGTAGCCTTGGCCAGCTTACTACCCTCACCCCAAACATCACGATACTCCAAAGCTTAAGAAATAATTCTGCGCACAAATTGTCATGCCAAAAATGATCATATGTGGAATACGATGAAAACTGTGATTCTCAAGTTACTAACTGGAGTAAAGGAAAAAGGGTAGCAGTCTCCCTGTTTCTGCCTTGGGTAGCCACTTCTAAAGCCCTTGGGGAGCTAAATCACCTGGGGTGCTGGCTTAGTAAGCAAGCCAATGCAACATCTGCCACCCTTAACGATCTCCTCCGAGATGAAGAAATCACCAGACATGCAACACTACAAAACTGGGTGGCCATTGACTTCCTGCTCCTAGCCCACGGACATGGCTGTCAAGATTTTGAAGGCATGTGTTGTTCAGATTTAACATCACATAGTGACTCCATTTCAAAGAACATCCAGCTGCTAAAAGATCAAGTCCACCAAATCAAGACTGAAGAAAGAATCACAGATGGTCTCAACGAACTTCTCAGACAATGGGGGCTCCAAGGGTGGGCACTTTCTTTAGTTAGAGGTGCTTTGTGGGTTTTCATTGTAATTCTTATTATATTGCTCGTGTTCTCATGTTTTTTATGCTGCTTTAAAAGAGCCATTGGGGAAGTGTTCTTAGTAAGAAGGAGGAGTTGTGGAGAGCTGTGGGCCCTTGGCCCAGGGGCCCTCTGCACTCCCTTGGAGGGAAGCCTAAGGACAAAACCCCCCTCTTAGGTCAGGGTGACTACCTAGTGTACTACCCAGTGTACCCTGCTTCTCTATGGTAATGCCTTGGTACCCCATTGGCCAACTGACTCCTACCCCACCCCCTGCCGTCCCCATACAATAGCCCCTGTCTCAGCCTTTAGACAGGGTGCTGTTGTCCCTGGCCTTCCCTTCACAAGAGCTACTGAACAATAAAGATTATCTTGTAGAATTGCCATACAGCACTCCTCTCTCTGTCCCTGGGTCGCCCTCGGGCAATATTCACAAGGAGCTGAAATCACCCCGTTGCTTAGGGGTTTGCTGTGGCCGTGGGAAAAGCTGTTCTTTGAGGGGACGCTTCCTCTCTGAAAGGCTACAGCACACCAGGACACCTTGGTGCCCCCTGAAAGCAACACTCAGGGACTCACTAATGCAGAAATTGGAGGTAGTGATGACAGGTAAGCAAAGGCACCATGCAGATGGCTCTGATGTTGAGTAACGCCTTGGTGTTGGTATACACCAAATGCCAAGCCCTGACTCCCACTCTCCTTGTGGAAGGCAGATCCTGTCCCCCACTCATAGGTGAAGCCAAGGATATGATCAAATCTGTTCTGGGGTACAATCCAAGCAGCCCTTCACATGAATGAGATGGACTGGAGTGGGACAAAAAAGATGGACTTGATTTGAGTATATTTATGCCTGACTTTCTTCCATGGTCACAAAGACTTTGAGTGCTGTTGTCATGGTTTGACCTGGGCAAAATGCCAGGCACCTATGACATCTGCTGCAGCTGGGCAGAGGAGAGGGAAAAAAGTTAACACACCCACACAAAGGACTCATGTTTTGAGATAAAGAACTGGGAGAAAGACACACCAAGGGCAAAACGGGGAAAACTTAAAGATGCAAAGTGATTTATTAACCTAACCTAACCTTAAAGAGAGTCAGAGGAGATAATGACAAGTAAAAATAAGCTCTTAAAACACTGTTCCTCTGCTCACCCCCCTCCCTCCTTCCCACCAGCAGCCCAGGGACAGGGTATGGGGGGGAAATTTGGTCAGTCCATCACCGAGATTTCTTCCGCTGCTCAGGGAGAGGTGTCATCCTCTGCATAGCCATGGATCTCACCCATGGGAGACAGTCCTCTGTGAACTTCTTTGGCATGGGTCCAAATCTCACAAGTAGCAACCTGCCTGAATCTACTGCAACATGAGTCCCTCCTCCACAGGATGCAGACCTCCAAGCCAAGGCCAGGCTGTTCCATCTTGGGAACCCGGGGCTCCCACTGGATCACAGCTTCCTCCAGGTATCCACCTACTCTGGCATGGGAATGTCCCCACGGGCTGTGGGTGGATCTCTGCATCCCCCATGGACCCCATGGGCTGCAGGGGCACAGTTGCTTCACCATGGCCATCACCATGGCCAGCAGAGGATTGTTGGCTCCAGCGCCTGGAGCACCTCCTCCCCCTCCTTCTCCACTGACCTTGGTGTCTCCATGTTGTTTTCCCCTCATGTATTCTCACCTCCTCCTCCTTCTCTGGCTAAAAAGAATTGTGTGCACCCATTGTTTTGATTTCTTCTTAAATATTTTGTCACAGAGGTGTAACTAACATCTCAAATTGGCCCAGATTTGGCCAGCAGCATGTCCATCATCTTCAGAGCCATCAGAGATTGGCTCTTCTGGACATGGTAAAAACTCATTTGGCAGTGAAATGATTCAGGACCCTGCTGCTGCTCTTTCCCTTTTCTCAGTAAGTGTTTGTCTGAGAGGCTTTTCCAGTAATAATATCAGTATACAACACGTACCTGTGTGCACTATGCGTGGATGCAATGCAGAGTAGAAAATGTATGTTATCCATTCTTTGGAGAATCCAATGAGAGTTCAAAACAATGCAGTGATATTGGTGGGGACTGATAATTCTGAATGATCTGTCTACTGGCAATCCACTGTTTTTCTTCAGGCAAGAGGTTTCGCTAGAGAATTGCAGATGTCCTTTCCAACTGATGGGATTCAGTGTTTCTCTAAAACTTTTCCCACAATTCTTTCCCTTTGTCCCTCTCACAAGCATAACAATCAGGACTCAGTCATGTCTGTTATGGCTTTGTTCCATTAGGATAATTTCCTTCAAGATCACAGTTTGGTTGAATTTTACAGTGGATTAAAAGATGTTGCAGGCAGGATGTGGATGTGTACATAAAAATTGTTTCTTGGCTGTTGTACTCACTGGATAGCAAAAAGCCATGAGGCCAAGCAATGATACCCTCACTGCCCCAGTAAGACAACCAAAATCTTTGTTAGTCAGATGGAGAAAAGTCAGCCTCCAGCTCATGTGGAGAGAAAGATTCCTATTTTGTTTACCTTTTTATCTTAAAATTTTATAGATCTTGAAGACAGTGCATTTTCTCTGGCATCCTTCAGCTATTAGTTGTTACAATCTCAAAAATTTTACCTCCCTAGGTGCAATGCTTCACATTTCTCATGGTTGAATTTTATGAGATTCCTCTCAGCCCCTTTCTGGCACCTAGTCAACATCAACTCACCACAGTGTTGTACCAACAAATCCTTCCAGCTGTGTATCATCTGCAAACTTGCTGTGGCTGCATGTTGTATACTGCCTGGCTTTCCTGCCATCCTCTCGACTGGGACTCCAGCCCCTTGAATGCTTGGCAGAGCTTGGTGTGGGTGGCTCACGGAGAGGCAGGGCTGCTCCCAGCAAGGGTCCGACGAGGTGCCGATAAAATAAAGGTGGAAGAGGCAAAGGGTTGCGGGAGGGGGTCTCCCCCGAACTCTCCTTTATTGGGGGTAGGGTGACGGCATTCGGGAGGGAGAGTCGTGGAGGAGAACACCAGAGAACTGTCCCCGTACAACCAGTTTTAAGGGGTCGAACAACCAATAGGGAAAGAGACAAGGGGAGGGTACAAGGGTCAGGGGTCCAATGAAAACATTTGAGGGAGGGGTACAATAACTCATAACCAATAAAGCTTTGAACATAACAAACATAACAGAACTTTCGGGAAGAGGGGTTTGGTCCAAGGCCCTGGGCACGCCTCTCTTAACAGGGGTGGATCAACCAGAGTTGGACCTCCCACAGCTGCACCCTATCTGGTCATGGAGATTATTCGTGAAGATGTGTGCTGACCTTGGCATCAAGTACAACACTGCTGGTGGGTGCCTGGCCTACAGATGGACTTCATGCCACTGCTCACAACATTGGAAGCCTGGCCATTCTGACAGTTGTCACTCCACCCGATTGCCCACTTTACGTGGTGATTCATCAGTTCATCAGTGCAGACGTCACGGGACACAGTACTGAATTCCACCCTGAAGCCATAAACAATATCCACCGCACTTCCCTCATCCACCAAGGCAGTCACCTCCTCACAGAAGTCAATTGTCGTTGTTGAGATGGATACGACACATGAAGACTCACCACAACAGCTTCTGGTCAAAGATGGGAACTGCTCTTTTTTTACAAGGCCTCTTTTATGCTATTTCTAACATTCATGTTCACATATCCATTGGCTCCCAATTCACCACCCCACAATGTCACTGGCCTATAGTTAGGACAACATCTTACAATAACACCAGCTGCGAGTCTTATTATTGCTACTTATGGTTCTTGCTTGTTTTGAGCTAGAATTGATGTGTGTGAACTGAGGCAAACTAACAGTTCCCACTGCAAGTTAGTTCTCACTACAAGCCAGCAGTTCCCACAGTCAAACAGCTGCAAGAGGCATGACTTTCCCCTTTGTAAATCCATACAGGCTGCTCCTTAAATGTGGAGTAGCATTTATATCTCTTAACGACTGTCTAAATCACCTGGAATGTAGGAGAGATTTGCTGTTCATTCATGTGCTGGGGGAAGAGACACTACTCCATGTCACGGGAGCCTCCAGCCTGCAATCCACACCTGTCACCACCCAGCTGGCAAGCCACCAGACCATGAGGACTGACAGATTAATTCTGGTCTTCAAAAACACGAATGAAGAAAAACTGCATAGCTAAGAGAATTAGGCAGACCTGAATGCTTTATGACTAATGTTGGTAACTAAATAAAAGAATCTAAAATAGTTGGATTAAATGAGTCTGATTAAAGAAAACAGAGGCCAACAAAGTACAATAAAAATATGGCAAGCTTTTTATTGTTTATTGACAAGTGGTGTTAGAAAAATAAAAGCTTTGGAGATGGGGTGCGCAAATTCTGAAATGCAGTTAATAAATTCACACACTTGGCAAGAAAGGAAGTTATTTAATATCAATTTAATTAAGCTTTAACCACTAACAGATAAAAATTAGTGACTCCCAATTAATTAACATGAAGATTATCTGATGCTAGTGCTACTTACTGAATGGAACAGTGTGGAAAAGAGAAGGAGACATGCTTTTCATCCTTGGAATCTCTAAGTTTGCAACTAGGTCTGTGATTCCATCAGAAGATCCCACAATGAATAATAGCAACAGCAGAAACCTTATTCATAGAATCCCAAAATCACAGAATGACTTGTGTTGGAAAGGACCTTAAGGATCATCCAGTTCCAGCCCCCTGCCATGGACAGGGACACTTTCTGCTAGACCAGGTTGTCACAAGCCCTGATCAATCTGGCCTTGAACACTTTCAGGAATGGGGCAGCTACACCTTCTCTGGGCAATGTGTGCCAGGGCCTCACCACCTTCGTAATAAAAAATTTCTTTCCAATATCCCGTCTAATCCTGCCCTCTGTCAGTTTAAAACCATTTGTTCTTTAGACCCTCTTTCTTTGTCTTTGTCTTGAGCCTTCAGCAGTGCCCCAGGTGCAGCTGCAGCACACCATGGAAGTGCATATCCACATAATAAGCGAACTCTTTGGGCATGATGTGCAACCACTGGTTGGGAGGCACATTGTCATAGTAATGATAGGGCAGGGAATGGCCATCTGGATGCAAAGAGAAGGGCCAGAATCCATAGAGCGTAATGTATTGGCATAACTCTAGGGCAGCATTCACTAGCATGAAACCTGAGGAGAGGCGATGGGTGTAAAAACCATGATCATGCCAGTACTTGCTTAGTGCACTCAGATACTGAGGGTGGAAGAAGACTACACGTGACTGGGAGCCAGAGTCCTGTAAGGCATAGAGTGCCCGGTAAGAAGCGTCACTATTGCCGGGGAAGGAGAAAGCCGGGATGAGAAACCAAGTCTTTCCATAGGAAGCTGCTGCCTTCACAAATGGCAGACGTCGACCATTCAGACCACGAAACCTGTGAGGCAAGAGATGTAGGACTATCACCCTGTGCCAACACCATCCTCATTCTCTCCTGCCCTCCTTATTCTGCCCCAAAGCAGTGAAATATCAGTTGTATTATTCACCTCCATTTTTCCTTACTTTGTGTCTTCTGGGTGATCTGAGTTCCAGATCCTCAGGTGCACCTAACACAGACCAGAGGAGCTGCTTCAAAACATCCAGGAGGTTTGCTAGTGAGCAGTTGGTTAAAAGGCTGTGAAGATGTCTTCAAATTTAAAACCTTTATGACCCACAGCTAAAAAGTCATAGAGAATGATGTCCCATACTGGTGGAATAGAGGGCTGGGAGAGAGTGGATGCCATCTGCCTTTAGAGATCTACTACACAGACAACTACATCTGAGCTAATTGTCTAAATGCTTTTCGTAGTCACTGGAACGAAAGTACAGCTGAATCATATCTGATCTGCCTCATTTTAGATGTCTGCTATAGGACAAGGAGTACCTATTTTCTCCACTGAACATAAAGAGCATTTATGCAGCTAGGAGCAGAGATTAAGTAGTTCCTATCAGAGCCCCACCCAACAGCAGCAGCTGTGAGGCCCTCTGCTTGTCTTGATACCACCCTAGAGAGGATCAGCTCATTGGAATGAGTGGAAATTCTATTAATCTCTAGTAGTAAGACAAAATAATCAACAGCAACTAAGTTTTGATCAAACTCTGCTCCAAACAACTCCAAGTCTTGCAGTATTCCTCTTTTGTGTACTTCTGCACAGAGGGGATAATCTCATGTCAGTATACGTCAACAGCTTTTTTTCTGGGCAGGTCTTGCATGGTAGGACCCAGAGGAGATTAAAAGAAATTGCCTCTTCAGGAACACAGTATACAGGAGAAAAGAAAGTCAGAGGTCCTTTCCTCTGTTTTCATTACCACACCTATTACCTTGTCTGAAGGATACTGGGATTCACAGTGACAATGCTTGACTTTCTGCCCACGTCATCAGGGAAGTCCATAGAAGGCAGGTTAAACCTGATTGAGGTGATAAGCAAATGAAGTAAATGAGAAAGAATGCTCTGTGATAACCTGATATCTTAGCCATCCCTCTGATACTACCCACTATTTCCCCAGCCTCTCACCTTAAACCCCGCACAAAACCTTTCCTCTGTCTCCATTTTCTCTACCTTCACCCTATTCTCATGAACACCTCCTCTTCCATCTGGTCTCTCCTGGACAGGCTGGCAGCAATTACCTGATTACAAACTGGTGCTCATCAATTTTAGAGCCACAGCTACTGTTCCTGAGGATTCCTCCATTTCCCACTACAGCACAGGTTTTGTAGAGAGGGTCCTGAAAGGGGGATTTCTATAAAGAACATAATGCAGAAATTCACTCATCCTTAGAGAATTACAGTAAAGACCTACCACATATCCTCTAACTGGACACACTCAGGGAGTGTATGAGAGAAATGCAGACTGTGAGTTGTAGTCTCACCAAAGACCACTCCTACCTCTGGCAGGATCTCCAGCAAGCCACTGCTTACTTTCAAGCTCTTGGAGTGACTGGCATCATAGACCAGCTTGGACCCCAAGGCTGTGTTTTCTTGTGTCACAGCTAGCCAGGCTGAGGCGTTGCAGCAGTGCCCGAGCTCTGCCCTGTAAGGGGGAGAGAGCAGAAGAAAGTGAGCAGAGGTCTGGGGGCAAAATGAAGGGGTAGAGTCACAGGATATAAAAGGAGAGAGGAGTGAGAATGAGAGCAATGGGCTAGGCAAATAGAAGCAGGTGTTGAGGATTAAGTGAGCAAGTATCACAGTGTAAAGTGAAAGTGAGTTTGGGAAGGCACAGGGAACACAAAGGACTGTGATGTGTGCTGCACAAGGGAGTGTATTGCATCAAGTCAGAACAACTTTTGTCAGGCATCCTCTGTTCATCCATCTCCACACATGCTTCATTTTCTTCTTCCTTATCTGCACACATTTCCAGACTATTTTCTATCTCTTGTCCAGTCTTTAGCCTAGTCACTACTTCAAAACCTTTCCTGTTTGCTTCAGCCTCAGCTTCACTCTTGAGCCGTACATGCCTTTATCCCTCCCCCCATGAACCCATTGCACTGTGAGGTCAAAGACCAACATGTGGGATGTGACAGGCTAACAGGTGTTGTGCAAATACAGTGGGTATGGGTGTGCCTGCATGACCCACCCTGACGATGTAACCTCACAGAGCAGTGCCTGTTTAGATATGATTGTGAGTGTAAACAGTTGTGTGAGGATCAATCTAATAAACAAACCTGGGCAAGTATTCACCCCAAACTCATCATGTGAAAGAGGAAGATGACCAAGAGACTATTGGAATACAGAAGGAGTCACCTGAAACTAAATACAAATGGAACATGAATATTTTTCACGAGGGCCAAATGACTACGGAGTAGAAAGAGCAGCAGCCAAAACTTAATCTGACCCTGCCAGAAGCTGCCTCACCAGCACAATGTCTGCCAAGGCCAGGCAGAGCAGCATCCTGGTGAAATTCCATGCAGGGTCTGCATCCAGACTGTGACCTGTCAGCACTGGGTGCAGCAAGCAGGGACCCACCACATGGGTAGTGTGCTTATGTGGATTCATAGGGGTTTTCTTCACTGCCTTGTGTATCAGCAAAGAGGGTTCCACCAATCAAGAACACCCAGGCATCCTGTAAGGGGGATTTGCACGTAACTGTCAGTGTATGGCTGTGTGTGATTAGAATTTCTTGGGCTTATTTGTAGAAGGGTGTTTAGAAATTTGTAGTTGTATATCACCAATTTTGTAAGTGTCTTCACATTTTGGTTTATCTGCTTTGTTATTGATATTTAATCCTGAATTTCTAGTTCACCTATTGTGGGTTAAGCATGTGTCATCAATAAATTAATAAACCACTTTGATCATGATTTTATTGGAAGTAGGAGAACTGAGTAATTTTTCCCTGTGACTGGTGGGCATCACCTGTATTCAGCCAAGGCAGTAGCATTTAATGTCCAGCGGCAGCTCTGCATTAGACTCAGGTGCCTCAGGCTCCAAATCTCATTCACCCTAGAGCAGAAAGAACTTGTGAGAAAGCAACTCTCAGAAAGATGTACTGCAAACAAATGACTCTCTGTTGCATCTCTTCCTACACCCTGGGCCTTCATGGAGGCCACTGGGGGACCCTGTTTAGTCAGTTGCCTGTCTACCACTGCCCAACACACTTGTGGCCATGACTCTCACTTCTGAGGTTGTGTTATGTTGCTCAACAGTCCTTGACATGCTTCTGCTTCTGGAACATTGATGTCAGGTCTGTGAAAAAAAAGCCCAAAGTGTAAAAGTGAGCCAGAATACCATGTCCTCACACAGCTTTACTCCATCACTCCACCCCAACTATCCTGTATCCCATCTCATGGCATTGCCTGCAACCACACCAACTCTCAGATATAAATCTGAAACAAGAATAATTGCATCCTTTTCCTGCATTATCTCCACTCCTACCCTAGGAGTACCCTATTGATTCCTCCCCTGGAGGCCTCCTGGAGAGATCCTCCATCTTCCCACTTTCTTTCCAGGATTGAGGGGGCACAGTTTCTTTCCCCTGTTGCTTCATTACCTGTCATTCAACACCAGAAAGCACATGAAGGCAAGTGAGACTGCAGCTACAGCCAGCAACATGACCCACAGCTTGTGCATCTTCAGCAGTCCTGACTTCATATGCTCCTCCCTGCTGATGCTGTTTGTCATTTCGGAGAATGCTTGAGAGAGCAGGAGAAATGAGGAAAGTTCAGACCTGAGAGATCAGTGTAAACACCCAGCCCAGGGTTACTCTGGCACTGGCCCTCATTGTAGGTTTTTCTTAACGGTCTGCAAAGCAGCATCCAACACAAGGGATAGTAGGGAACTCATTTCTCTTTGGCTATTAAACAAAAGCATGGCATGGGATGGTAAGTGGATCCCACTGGACATTGTTGGAAGGCATCACAGGCCAATACCAACCTGGAGTATTTCCTTTCCTCTAAAGTAGTTGGGAGCTGTCAAAAGACAATGATTCCACAGGTATTCTTTCGCAACCTTGTCTCCACTCCCTGACACCATCTTTCTAGCAGTTATATAAAAATGCCTGCTCACAAGTTCCTCACCATCTGTGTAGGAGAGAAAAGGATGAGCTGCTTTTCTCCTCATTACTCCCCTGCACACCAGAGGTTATCGCCAGCCCCAGTGATCCTGAGTCCATAAGCACAGCAGCACATCCTGCTCAACTTTGTCCTAGAATTTGTGGTTTTACCTGTTTGCAGGCAGCCACCCCAGTCATGCCAGTTCTTAATCAAAAAAGACATGGCATCCCACTGGCATGTTTCCTTGGAGGCACCTCTATCTGGTGTGGGTAAGAGAAGCACTTTTGCTGAGTTTTTCTAAGCACATTCCTGCTTGGTCCACACCCTTAACCACCTTCCCATCCATGGTTCAGGCATCATTGTTCTGGCTGTCTCCATAAAGGGAAGTGATTGCAAGGTAGAGCAGAGAAGGGAAGGAGGAAGTAGAGCTTTGTTGACTTTCCTTTTGAAGTTTTGCCTATTACTTTGCTATTATTTTATCTCTGTTTATAGAACATGGAGCTAGCCTAATCCAAATATGTTCAGTGGAAATTTTTAAGGTTTGGATAAAGATATGATCTCCCATAACATTCTGTCTGCTAAATTGGAGCGACATGGATTTAATGGATGGACAGTTAAATGGATAATGACCTATCTGGATGGCTGCATCCAAAGAGTTACAAACAGTGGCTCAATGTCCAAATAGAAACCAAACAGAAACAAGAGGCTGTATGGGGACCAACACTGTTTAGTACCTTTATCATTGACAGCGTGTGATCGAGTGCACCCTCAGCAAGTTTGCAGATGACAGCAAATGGGGGGTGAATTTTGCACATAACAGCATGCTGAAGAAACCTTGATAGGCTTGAGAAATAGGCTCATGTGAACAAGTTTAACAAGACCAAGTGCAAAGTCATGCTTCTGGACTGGGAAATCCCCCCTTATCAATGCAGATGGAATGATGGAGCACAGGAAGGACATGGAACTGTTGGAGCAAGTCCAGAGGAGGCTACCAAGTTGATCAGAGGATAGAAGCATCTCTCCTGTGAGGAAAGGCTGAGAAAACTGGGATTGTTCTGGCCTTTTAGTACCTGAAGGAGCCTGAAAGACAGATAGAGAGAGACTACTTCAGAGACTAAAGGTCTGGAGTGACAGGACAAAGGGACTTCTCACAGACAGAGAGTAGGTTTAATTAGTCATTAGAAAAAATCCTTCCCTATGAGGGTGGTGAGACCCTGAAAGAGATTGCCCAGAGAAGCTGTGGCTGCCCCATCCCTGGAAGTGTCCAAGGCAAGGCTGGAGGTGGCTTGAAGCAACCTGGTCTAGCAGAAGATGTCCCTATACACGTCAGGGTGTTAGAACAAGAGAATCTTTCCAACCCAAACCATTCCATTATTCTATGATTCTGTGTATTGAGAGCCAGTGGAAAAAAACTGTCCCCAGATTTGGGGATAACAGTAGGTGAAAAATTGGACTTGGGCTGGCAATGTGCACTTGCAATTGTGTGCTGGGCTGCAGAAAGAGGAGCATGGCCAGGAGGCTGATGGACACAATCCTCTCTGCTCTTGTGAGAGTCCACCTGCATCCACCTCTGGGATCCCCAGCACAAGAAAGTCATGGACCTGTTAGAGGAGGTTCCGAGGAAGGCACAAATACGGGCAGAGAGCTGAAACACCAGTCCTATGAAGAAAGGTTGAGACAGTTGTGATTTTCCAGGCTTGTGAAGACAACACACTGGGGAGACCTTAATGCAGTATTTTAATACCAAAAGATAGGTTGTAAGGAAAAATGGAGAGAGATTTTTTTTATCAGGGTTTTAGTGACAAGATAGGTGGAAATTATTTTAACTGATAAGAGGTTAGGCTTATATTGGACATAAGGAGAACATGTTTTATGATGAGAGTGACGAGACACTGGAAAAGATTTCTCAGAGAAGTTGTGGATACCCCATCACTGGAAGCATTCAAGGCCAGGTTGGATGGGCTTTGAACAACTTGATCTAATGAAATATATCCTGCCCATAGCAAGGGGGTGCGAATAGATTATCTTCACCCTTCCAACCCAAACCATTGTCTGATTCTATGAATCTTTGATTGTATGATTCTATAAAGGTGGAAAATTTAGACTTACAAGGGTTGTAATAGGATCAGCAGTGGCCTACTCACAGGGAAAAAAACCTTTTTTTGCCACTATTGCTCAACTATGGACTCTATTTCCTGAAACTGGAACCCAATGAGAACAGCCAGGCAAAATAAACATAATCAGAATGTTGCTCTTAGTGTATTGCCTGTTACCTGGCTTTCTTTGTTTTGGGTACTGTATTGATTTAGTCTTGTTCAGGGTGAGGTTGGTTGTTTTTTTTTTCTCCTCTCTTTTCCTGAGTAACAGCTCTCAAATGAGAGTAATATTCTCATTAATGTCCTTGGTCTGAGTAAGCATATTGCTAGCTCTCAAAAGCAGCAGTTGCTGAAACCCAACATAAGCAGCGCACTAAGGTTTAGCGCTGATTACATAACAACAGTCTAGAAAATAGGAATCTATGATTCAGTTTCCCATGCCAAAGCCACAAGGTTAAAGAACCAGTTTCAATAAAATAAAAATGTATGGAATCTAAATCCAAGAAAGCTAAAGCTCACATACCTTTTGCACCAAGAAGGCTGTGAGGTACATCTGTTTGATCCTGAAGCTGGGTTCAAATGCACTCCTACCTGGGCCAGTAGTGTTTTGCTGCAGCTCAAACCTCCAAATAATCTAGAACTGCCCTTTCAGGGGGAGGAGATACGATGATTTCCTTCTGTTGGAGTGACTCATGCATTTCTTCAAAATCACTAGCCTGTGAACTGTGAAAAGTCTTCCTCCTGAGAGTAAGTGTTTGGTGCAATTATGTCCAGGTCAAAAGCCTTTCTTGGCCTTGTAATTACTAACCATATGAGTTTAACAAAGGAAAGTGCTGGATTTTGCTCTGGTGATTAGCCAGCCTTGGATGTACATACTGTTATACATGAAATGGGAGAATTCTGGCTTTTGCATGAAAGGTGACAAGGAATTAAGTAACTAGTATAAGTCGAACCAGTTGAAGTTGTTAACAAAGTTCAAAACAAGGAGTTTGTAAGTTAAAAACTTAAGTTTGAAGACTCAGGGGTCATATAAAAGAGAAAACTTCATAAAATCATCTGAGTTCTTTTTGCAGATCGGGTTGTGCTTGAAAAGAGACAAAACCCCTCACCCCTGGCTGAGAGGCTAAATTTAGCTCCTCTGACACTTGACACCATGGAAACGTGAATTTTAATGAGAAAGTTTTCCCTCCTAAAAGTAGGAGGAACACCTCTGCCCGGAGACAATGAGCCATTGGACAAAAGGAGCTGACATCATCCCAGGACTCCATCCAATGAACTGGACTTTAGAGGAACTCCACCAATCAGTTCCTACCTGGGAGGCGGGACAATGGGCAGTGCTGAGAGGGGCCAAGGGGGGTATAAAATTGTCACACAGCCTCAGGACCCTGCTTTTTGCTTGCAGATGGTATAGAGTCAATTTGTGGGACTCTCTGCTTGGGACTAGACCAGGCATAGCCCGGTGCTGGGAGAACTAGGCCAGCTTTCCAGTCTTTCTCTTGCTTGGAATTGACCCCGAGCAAGCTCCAGCACTGTTGAGCTCCTTGTATTGGGTTATTTTGCCTTTTTTTTTTTTTTTTTTTTTTTTGGCATTAAGTGTCTCTGATCACTGGGACCCGGATTTCTTTTATTATTTTATTCTTCCTGGACTTGTGTGTTTTTAATAAATTTGAGGTTTGTTTTTTTTTTTTTTTTAATAAAGAGAGTTGCCTTGTTTTTGACACGTACAGATTGGGGAATGAGATGCTGGAATGCACTGCCATGGGAAGGGACCTGGGGAGTCCTGGCTGATAGCCAGTTGAACATGTCCTGGGGGGTATCAGGCCCAGCACTGCCAGCTGGGCAAGGGAGGAGATTGACCCACTCTGCTCTGCACTGTGGCAGCCTCACCTTAAGTCCTGGGGGCAGTTTTGGGAGCCACAACATAAGAAAGATACAAAGCTGTTAAAAAACATTCAGAGAAAGGACATGAGGATGGTGAAGTGTCTAGAATGGCTATACAAGGAGCAGCTGAGGGCACTTGTCTTGTTCAGCCTGGAGGAGAGTGATGGCAGAGCTGACAGCTGTGTACAGCTTCTTCCTAAAGGGCAGTGAAGGGGCAGCTCTGATCTCTGCTCTGTGCAACAAGACCCTAGGGAATGGCCTGAATTTGTGTCAGGGGAGGTTTAGGTTGGATATTAGGAAAAGAGTCTTCCCCCAGAGGATGATCAGGCACTAAAGAGGCACAGATATTCCCTGGGGAATGGTCACAACCCCAAGGCTGCCAGAGCTCCAGGAACGATTGGACAACACTCTCAAGCACAGGGTGGGATTGTTGGGGTATCTTGTGCATGACCAAGAGTTGGGCTTCGATGATCCCTGTGGGTCCCTTTCAACTCAGGACATTCTATGATTCTGTTGTATGATAAATAAATAAGAAGTTGTCTTGTCCAACTGTTGGTGTGTTTTGTCAAGAGGTGCTGGGAAATAATAGATGGATACAAGACGAGAGTCTTAGGTGTCCAGCCAAGAGCTCAGAACACTTCTGCCGAGCTGGGAGAGGAGCTACCCACTGGCCTTAGCGCAGAGGGTGTCTGCAGTAAGCCATGCTTTGATCCACAATTCCACAAACTGCTCAAGCACCTGTAGAAACTGGAATATCCCTAGAGTCAAACTCCACCAAGTGAACAAACTCCTGCACCTGCATAGCCACACTCACTGCTCCTTCCCATGACTGACACTACGAAATAAAGAAACCGAGTGGTGGATTTCACAAAGATTTTTTCCATCAGCCAGGTGATTTTTGATAATAACACCAAGAATTGTTCATAATAACCAAGGATTGTCAGTAATAACATGCTATGAGAAAGAACAAGATGTGACTGGAGAAGGAGCAGAGCCATGTAGAGGTAGGGCAGCACTTTTCTGGGACAAACATCCTTGTTCCAGGATAATAAAAAAAAGGTCCTGGAGATAAGCACAACACAGTTCTGAGATGTGGGAATGGACTGTGGGAGAAAGTAAGAACACCCAAGACCCCCAAAGCTTCTGACTCACTTCCAGACAGGCATGAGAAAACAGACTGTGTATGAGAATTAATTTGCAGAGAAAGGGACAAACCTGTCTTCAGGATGGGGAAATCTGTCTGCAAAAAGGTACCACCACCAAGGCTGGGCAGAAACCCAAGGATCATGGGAATCCCATTGGCTGGACTGACACAGAACCAAGATTGGTCCTCCCTCCCTCCCTCCCTCCCTCCCTCCCTCCCTCCCTCCCTCCCTCCCTCCCTCCCTCCCTCCCTCCCTCCCTCCCTCCCTCCCTCCCTCACTCCCTCCCTCCCTCCCAGGCTGCCTGCCGGTCACAGGCTGACAACGCCACCGTGTCACAATGGCCCCTGGCTTGGGCAATCCCCAGGCTGCCACTTGGCCCTTGGCTGCAGGAGCGGCTGGCTGCCTGGCAGGGAGCTCCTGCCCGCCGGCAGCTGGGGGAGAAGCGCCAGGGCCAGCGTGCACACAGTGCCATGGCCCCTTCCTGGTGTGCCCACGAGGCCCGAGGCCGGCCCTGCCGCAGGCCTGGTGGCACGCAAGGCCCGCTGCTGTCAGGCCTTGGCTGTCCAGGTGACAGCGGTGTCCTGGTGTGGAGCACGGCTGCTCCAGGCCGGGGGGTGGCGAGGTGGGGCCGCCTGGGGTGGGAAAGCAGCAGGGATGATGCCTTGGCCTGCACACTGTGCTGCAGCTGCGCGTGCCGCGGAAGACTGAGCCCCTGTGGGATCGAGCGAAGGCAGGCAGCCCTCTCCAGCAAACAGCCGGGGCGCTGCAGCCCCCCCAGCTCCATGGAAAGGCCAGCTTGGGCAGCTTGGAGGCCAAAAGGGCAGCGGCAGGCAGTCTGCCACTCCGACTTTTGCCTAGAGGTGAGCCAGAAATGTGCCATTTGGAGGAGGTGGCTGCCCCTTTCCTGCAGTCACAGCCACCCCGGGAGCACAGCAGGAGTTGGGCGGGGCACCGGGGGAGGGAAAGTTGGCGGTGGGGAAGGAGCAGGCGGCACAGCAAGAGGGCAGAATCATTGGGAAGTCTGTGGTGCAGGTGCTTCAAAGGCCAGGGGCCGTCTGGGCTGCGGCTAGGCTTCGGGCTGGGCGTCTGGTAAAGTTGGTAAGGTGCCCGTTTTTCCATGGAGCACAGGCTCTGTCTCCAGGCAGGAAGAGGTGGGCAGGTGCGTGTGGACAATGTGACGAAGGTGCAGAGTTTCGGCAAAGTGGAACTTCCAAGCTGTTCGATACCTTGGCAAGGTAGGCTACTTTCTCATCTCAGCATTTTTCTTGCCCTACACTTCACTTGCTATGGCCTGCCACGCAATAGTTCCTAAATATTTCCTCCTGTTCTCTGTCTCCGCCTCGGTTGAATGCGGACACTCTGGAAGGCTTGAAGCAGGGCCTGAACCTATGTCTTGGATGGTTTGGACCACGTAGACTCATCTGTGTTCTCAGGCTTCCATTGACATGTTCAGCCTCAGCACCTCTTCTTTCTTTCCTTTCTTTCTTTCTTTCTTTCTTTCTTTCTTTCTTTCTTTCTTTCTTTCTTTCTTTCTTTCTTTCTCTCTCTCTCTCTCTCTCTCTCTCTCTCTCTCTCTTTCTCTCTTTCTCTCTTTCTCTTCTTCTTTCTCTCTTTTCTCTTTCTTTTCTTTCTTTTTTCTTCTTTTTCTTTCTTTCTTTCTTTCTTTCTTTCTTTCTTTCTTTCTTTCTTTCTTTCTTTTTCTTTCTTTTTTTCTTTCTTTCTTTCTTTCTTTCTTTCTTTCATTCTTTCTTCTTTCTCTCTTTCTTTCTTTCTTTCTTTCTTTCTTTCTTTCTTTCTTTCTTTCTTTCCTTCTTTCTTTCCTTCTTTCTTTCCTTCTTTCATTCTTTCTTTTTCTCTCTTTCTTTCTTTCCTTCTTTCCTTCCTTCCTTTGTACTTTCCTTCTTTCTTTCCTTCTTTCCTTCTTTCTTTCTTTCTTGCTTTCTTTCTTCCTTTCTTTCTTTCTTTCTTTCTTTCTTTCTTTCTTTTTTTGTTTCTTTTTCTATCTTTCTTTCTTCCTACTTTCTTTCCTTCCTTTATACTTTTCTTCTTTCTTTTCTTTCTTTCTTTCTTTCTTTCTTTCTTTCTTTTTCTTTCTTTCTTTCTTTCTTTCTTTCTTCTTTCTTTTCTTTCTTTCTTTCTTTCTTTCATTATTTCTCTCTTTCTTTCTTTCTTTCTTTCTTTCTTTCTTTCTTTCTTTCTTTCTTTCTTTCTTTCCTTTCCTTCCTTCCTTCCTTCCTTCCTTCCTTCCTTCCTTCCTTCCTTCCTTCCTTCCTTCCTTCCTTCCTTCCTTCCTTCATTCTTTCCTTCCTTCCTTCCTTCCTTCCTTCCTTCCTCCTTCCTTCCTTCCTTCCTTCCTTCCTTCCTTCCTTCCTTCCTTCCTTCCTTCCTTCCTTCCTTCCTTCCTTCCTTCCTTCCTTCCTTCCTTCCTTCCTTCCTTCCTTCCTTCCTTCCTTCCTTCCTTCCTTCCTTTCTTTCTTTTTCTCTCACCTCCAGAGCTCCCTTAGGTACCGTGCTGCCGCAGGGGCGCCTGCCTTCCAATCAACTTCCACAGTGTCAACACAGCCAGGCGTCTCCAGGCTGCCTGCCACTCACGGGCTGACAACGCCACCGTGTCACAATGGCCCCTGGCTTCGGCAAGCCCCAGGCTGCCACTTGGCCCTTGCTGCAAGAGTGGCTGGCTGCCTGGCTGGGAGCTCCTGCCCCGCCGGCAGCTGGGGGAGAAGTAGCAGGCCAGCGTGCACACAGTGCCATGTGCCCCTTCCTGGTGTGCCCACCAGGCCTGAGCTGGCCCTGCCGCAGGCCTGGTGGCACACAAGGCCCGGTGTTGTCAGGCCTTGGCTGTCCAGGTGACAGCGGTGTCCTGGCGTGGAGCACGGCTGCTCCAGGCCGGGGGGTGGCGAGTGGGGCCGCCTGGGTGGGAATGCGGCAGGATGATCCCTTGGCCTGCACACTGTGCTGCAGCTGCCCGTGCCGCGGGAGACTGAGCCCCTGTGGGATCGAGCGAAGGCAGGCAGCCCTCTCCAGCAAACAGCTGGGGCGCTGCTGCCCCCCCGACTCCATGGAAGGGCCAGCTTGGGCAGCTTGGAGGCCAAAAGGGCAGCGGCAGGCAGTCTGCCACTTCGACTTTTGTCTAGAGGTGAGCCAGAAATGTGCCATTTGGGGGAGGTGGCTGCCCCTTTCCTGCAGTCACAGCCACCCCGGGAGCACAGCAGGAGTTGGGCGGGGCACCGGGGGAGGGAAAGTTGGCGGTGGGGAAGGAGCAGGCGGCGCAGCAAAAGGGCAGAATCATTGGGAAGTCTGTGGTGCAGGTGCTTCAAAGGCCAGGGGCCGTCTGGGCTGCGGGCTAGGCTTCGAGCTGGGCGTCTGGTAAGTTGGTAAGGTGCCCGTTTTTCCATGGAGCACAGGCTCTGTCTCCAGGCAAGAAGAGGTGGGCAGGTGCGTGTGGACAATGTGACGAAGGTGCAGAGTTTCGGCAAAGTGGAACTTCCAAGCTGTTCGATACCTTGGCAAGGTAGGCTACTTTCTCATCTCAGCATTTTTCTTGCCCTACACTTCACTTGCTATGGCCTGCCACGCAATAGTTCCTAAATATTTCCTCCTGTTCTCTGTCTCCCGCCTCAGTTGAATGAGGACACTCTGGAAGGTTAGAGGCAGGGGCCTGAACCTATGTCTTGGATGGTTTTGAACCACGTAGACTCACCTGCGTTCTCTAGGCTTCCATTGACATGTTCAGCCTCAA
>JAXCHO010000903.1:0-21715 GCA_036630365.1 Acanthiza pusilla
TCGTTCCAAGATGGCGGCGGTGCCGGCGCAGCCGCGGCCCGGGCGGGGGGGTGCGGGCGGATCGCGGCCCCCGCCGGGCGCCGCCGCGGGCCTGGCCCGGCCCGGCTACCCACCTGTCCGCCCCGGGCGGGCTCCGCGGCGGCGGCCGCGCGCTCGGGGGCCGCGGGCGGGGCGGGCGGGCGGCGGATGGCGGCGGATTCCGCTGCCCCCCCCCTCCCTCCGACACGGCCCGCGGGGCCTCCGCGCATGCGCCGCGCGCCTCGGGCCGCGCCGCGCGGGGGGCGGGGCCGCCGCGGGACGCGCCGCCATTGGCTGCGGGAGCCGCGCGGGCGAGACCATTCCCGGGGGGGGCGGGGAGAGCGAGCCGCGCTCGCGTGCTGCGTGCCCCCCCCCACACTCAGGGCGGCGCCCCCGCCCGCGGAGTGGAGCGGCCCGGGACACGCCCCTCCGGCCTTGGCGGTGACGTCACTTCGCACCGCCCCAGCGGTGCCGGTGCGGCTGCAGCGCCCCCCAGCGGCGGGAAGGGCCGGCGCTGCACGTTGCCGTGGCAACAGAGCCACGCCCCCCTCGGGGGACACTGGGAGGGACTGGGAGGGACTGGGAGGGACTGGGAAGCACCGGGAGGGACTCCGCACCTCGGGGTTCCCCCGCGGCTCTGCCGGGGGTGGGGACATCCCCCCAAAAAAACCCTCGAGGGGGTGGGGGAAGCCCCGCCCCGCCCCCGCGCCCAGCCCGGGAAACCTCAGGCTCCAATTCTGCCCAAATTCCACTTTATTGCGAGTTTCCACAATAAATTACACAGGCAGTCAATAAATTACCGGCCGCACCCCGAAACCGAGGGCTTTTCGGCCCCGAATGTATCATAAATATACAAAAATCTATAAAAAAGTGAATCATATAAAAAGCATCAAAAACCACAAATTCACAAAAAATTCATAAATAACACAATAAATATAACTTCAGCTTTCTCTAGCCTGTTCACTCTGCGATTGCTGATCTCAGTTGTTCGCTCTGTCCCTGACCAATCCCAATTCCCTCCAACCCTGACCGATCCCAATTCCGTCCATAACTGATCCCAATTCTGTCCCTGACCAATCCAAATTCTGTCCCCAACTGATCCCAATTCCCTCCATCCCTGACCGATCCCAATTCTGTCCCCTACTGACCCCAATTCTGTCCCTGACCAACCCCAATTCTGTTCCTAACTGACCCTAAGTCTGTCCCTGACTGATCCCAATTCCATCCCTGATCGATCCCAATTCTATCCCTGACCAATCCCAGTTCTGTCCCTGACCAATCCCAGTTCTGTCCCTGATCGATCCCAATTCCATCCCTGATCGATCCCAATTCTATCCCTGACCAATCCCAGTTCTGTCCCTGACCAATCCCAGTTCTGTCCCTGATCGATCCCAATTCTATCCCTGACCAATCCCAGTTCTGTCCCTGACCGATCCCAATTCTGTCCCTGATCGATCCCAATTCTGTCCCTGATCGATCCCAATTCTGTCCCTGATCGATCCCAATTCTGTCCCTGACCAATCCCAGTTCCATCCACCCCTGACCGATTCCATTTCCCATCCATCCCAGTCAGGAATGGACAGAATCAATTGGGATCAGACTCCACCCCTCCGACTCCCACCAACCCAAATCCCACCCCTCACCTCTTCCCCCCCCTCCAACCCCACCCTGTCCCCCCTAATCCACCCCCAGCACCCCAAAATAAGCCTGCCCGGCTCCGTGCAGGTCCAGGAACCTCCCGGCCGAGGTGGTGGCGGCCAGCTGGTCCCCGCGGCGCAGCTGGAACACGGCGCCCTGGTACAGCGACTCCACCCAGAGCCCCCCGGGACCCCCGCCCCGGCACACGGAGCGCGCGGCGCGCAGCAGGGGCACGTCCCGCGGGTACTCCCGGGAGAAACGGGACACGGCCAGGCGCAGCGGGCGCCGCGGGGCGCGGGCCGGGCACCGGGAGCCCTGGAAGGCGGCGGCGGCGTAGACGAAGTAGAGGCCGTCCCGGGGAACCACGAGGCGATTGCCGCGCAGGCGGACGCCGTTCCGAACCAGCGCCGGCGCCACGCCCGCCTCCCACACCAGGGAGCGCCGGGAGGAGGGCCAGGAGGAGGCTGGGGGGGGAAAAACGGGGGTTGGAATCCTAAAAACCCCAAAAAAACCCAACCTCCCACACCAGGGAGCGCCGGGAGGACGGCCAGGAGGAGGCTGGGGGGGAAAAAATGGGGGTCAGGAGCATGAAAACCCAAAAAAACCCAACCTCCCACACCAGGGAGCGCCGGGAGGACGGCCAGGAGGAGAGATGGGGGTTGGGACCCTAAACACCCCCAAAGCCTCCAAAAAACCCCAAAAACCCCAAAAGAACCCCAAAGACCCTGGGGCCTGCTGTCCTCTCCCCCATGTCCCATGCCCCTTGTGTCCCCACACTCTTAAAGTCCCCTCGGTGCCCCCCAGGACCCCCAAAGCTCCCCCAAATTTCCACTCCACCCTCTCCATGTCCCCGCTGTGTCCCCCCATGTCCCCTTGGTGTCCCCTCGGTGTCCCCTCGGTGTCCCCACGGTGTCCCCCCATGTCCCCACGGTGTCCCCCCATGTCCCCTCGGTGTCCCCACTCACCCACGACGTGAGCAGCAGGTTTGTCACCTCTCGTCATCTGCGGCAGCTCTGGGGAGGCCCCTGGGGACAAAGGGGGGGTTGGGACACGGGGGGACACGAGGAGGGACCCCACAGAGGGGGGGTGGCCCCGAAAGGGGAGGATGTGGGGACAGGGACAGGGCCAGGGGAGGGGACACAGAGGGGACATGGGAAGTGCCACTCACCAAGTGCTGCCGGGGTTGGCATCTCTGGGAGACCCTGGGGGGACAGAGAGGGGTCAGAGGGGGGCGGGGCATGGTGGGGACAGGGGGGACACAGAGGGGGACGGGGGGGACACAGAGGGACACGAGGTGGGACAAGGTGGGAACAAGGGGGACACAGAGGGACACAGAGGGACATGGGGGGACAAGGCAGGGCACAGAGGGACGTGGGGGGGACAAGAGGGGACACAAGGTGGGGACACAGAGGGACATGGGGACACAGAGGGACATGGGGACACAGAGGAGCACAGGGACACAGAGGAGCACAGGGACACAGAGCGACATGGGGACACAGAGGGACACAGGGACACAGAGCAGCACTCACGGGGACTCGGGGGGTCCATACCGGGGGGGGCAGGCGGGTGGCACTCCCGGGGGGTGGCAGCAGCAGCAGCAGCAGCAGCAGGACGAGCGCGGTGACATCGCCGTCGGGTACATGGTGGCACCGCGGGGGCCGCGGGGGGGGCCTGGCCATGGCGGTTCTGAGCCGGCCCGGCCCCCCCGGAGCCTTTATGGCCCCCCCGGCCCCCGCAGGGGTGGCACCGAGCCAGGGACACCCCCAGGATGGGCACAGGAAAGCCCCGGGGGGGCCCCGAGTGCTCCATTTTGGGGGGGGGGCAGGGTTTGTGGGGGCAGAGCAGCCCCCCCTCCCTTCCCCCCCAAAACAGCCCCCCCCGCGATTTCCCCTCTCCTAAATAATTAACCACTCCCTAATTAGCACGCTGCATCGTTAATTATCCCGCTGCATCGTTAATTATCCCCCCACCCCCCGAGAGTTTCTCAATGGGAAAACCCGGCGGGGGCGGGGGGGAAGGATGTGGTGGGGTGGTGGCCCCCCCAAAAGCGGAACCACCCAAAACCGTCCGGAAATCTCCCGGGGGGGAGGGCCCAAAAACCATCGTGGAAGGACCCGGAAAATCTGGGGGGGTGGGGGGGGGCCCAAACCGCCACCGTGGGGGCCCCAAAACCATCGCGGGGAACCCGAAAATCTGCGCGGGCGTCCGAAAGTCTCATGGGGACCCAAAAACCTCGAGGGGGGCGGTCCCAAATTTGGCACTTCCACCCCCAAATCCACGCCCCCCGTGGAGGAAAGTCTCAGTGTCCCCAATTTGGCTGGGGGGGGCACTGACCCCCCCCGTTTATTGTCCCCAAGCCCTGGGGGGGTCTGTCCACCCCTGGGGGGGTCCAGCCCCCCAATCCCAGCCCCCAAATCCCCCCGGGTGGGGGGCACAGACCCTTTTTTATTGCTGCTTTAAGTCCCAGTTCAGGCGGTCCCTTCAGAAATCCCAGTTTTCGGGGATGTTTGTCCTTTTCAGACGAAAATTCCAAGATTTTTGTCCTTTCCGGAGCCTCCCTGGACGCAGTTTAAGCTTTCCTCAGCACCCCCAGACCCATTTCGGAGGTTCCTTCGGAGCAGGGAGGGTCCTGGGGGGATTTTCGGCAATTTTCGGCGTTTTCTCGGTCTTTTTCGGACTCCTGGGGGTCTCAGCGCTCAGCCCCCGCCCCGAGCTCTGACACATCTGGGGAGGGGACACAGCGCTGGGACCCCTCCCCAGGGCGGGGGGTACACTTGGGAGGGTGGGGGGCGCTCCATGGAGGGTGGCGGGGCCGGGGGTCGCACCTGATTCCCGGGGGGGCTCCCAAAATTCCTCCTCGGGGGCTCGGGGGTCCCGGGGGTCTCACCGCGGTCCCACAGCGGCGCCGGGCGGAAGTTCCCTCAGGAGCGGCCGGAAGTGGAGTCGCGTGAGGGCGGAAGTGGAGTCGCGTGAGGGCGGAAGTGGAGTCGCGTGAGGGCGGAAGTGGCGCCAGGCTGATGTGGCGCCCCCCAGCGGCGTGGAGGACGCGAAAAGCACGGGGGGGACAGACCCCTCCCCAAAATCGGGGGTTCGCAGCCCCGGTGGGAGACCCTCCCCCCTCCCAAAGCCCCCCGACTCATCGTGGGGCGGGAACGCGGCGTTTCACCGCGAATTGCTCAGTGGGGATGGGGAGTTGGGGGGCTCGGGGGGGTTTGGGGGTCTCGGGGGGGTTTGGGGGTCTCAGGGGGGGTCCCGCCTCGCCCGGGGCGGGGGCTCGGGGGGGTCCCAGCGCTCCATGTACTCCCTCAGTTGGATCTCCCAGGCCCTCGCCGCCGCCTCGGAGCGGAACCGGGACCGAGCCTCGCCCCCCCCGCCCCCTCCCCCTCCCGAGCGCCCCCCCCGGGTGGGTGGGGGTCCCGCCACGGCCGCCACGTCCCCCGGGCCGAAGTGCGTGACGCGGGGCCGCGACCCCCGCCCCCAGCCCAGCCCGCCCCGGTCCCGCTTCAGCTCGGTGGGCACCGGGAGCCGCCGCCCGTGCCCCCCCCGGCCCAGGCCGCCCCCCGCCCAGCCGGCCCGCAGCAGCAGGCGGTAGCCCGGGCTGGAGGGGGGGATGTGCAGCGGCTCGGGGGGCGCGGGGGTCGCCCCCAGCCCCAGGAGGTGCGCGGTGGAGCGGCGGTGCCGCGCGGGGGGGTCGCGGAACACAGCCCCGCAGCTGCGGCAGAAGTGCGGGGAGTCCGCGGAGCTGCGGGGAACAGACTCTCGTTAAGAATATTAATTAATTAATTATTAATTAGGGGGGTCAGGGCTCGCCGGGGGTCGCACCTACCCGCGCGGCTCCTCCGCCTCTCCCGGAGGGTCTCCCGGAGGGTCCCGGCGGCGCTTGCGGGAGCTCTGCGGGGGCTCGGGGCCGCCCCCCTCGGCGATCAGACTCTCGTAGAAGCTCCGCGCCTCGGCCCCGGGGTCGGCGGCGCCCGGGGAGGCCTCGGGGGGCGCAGGGGGAGGCTCCTCCTGCAGCCTCCCGTCCTTCCAGCGCCCGGCCTGGTCCCGGCCCCGGCGGAAGGCGATCAGCGACATGGGGGGTTGGGGGGGTCACTGGGAGGGGAACTTTGGGGGTCCCGGGGGGTCCCGGGGGAGGTTTGGGGGTCCCGGGGGGTCCCGGAGGGTCCCGATCGCACCCTGCAACCTCCGCCGGAAGTTGTGAACGGGGCGGAGGAACCACGTGACATCACGGCGGGCGCTGATTGGTTGTTGCGGGCGCGGGAGCAGAGTTCGGGCGGAAGCGAAGAGGAACACGGCGCTAATTGGTCGATCCCGACACGGGGGAGGGGTTTGAATAGGAAGTACCAAGCGGTGCGCGCTGATTGGTTGGTTCCGCCGAGGGGGCGGGGTTCGGGGCGGAAGCGGCGGCTGCGCGTGCGCGGATCGTGCCCGGAGCGCCCCTCAGGCGGCGGTGAGGGGGGCCCGGGGGTCCCGGGCATTTGGGGAGCTCTGGGGGTCCCTGGGGGTCCCTCGGGGGGCTCGGGGTCCCTTCGGCCGCGCGGCGGGGTCGGATCGGCCGCGGGGATGCGCTGGGGCCCGGGGGGCTCGGGGCGGTCGGGGGTTGGGGGAGCCTGAGGGGCTCGGGGCGGTTGGGGAGGCCCGGGGGGCTCGGGGCGGTTGTGGGTCGGTGGTCCCGGAGCGTTCGGCAGTCCCGGGGAAGTTCAGCGGCGCCGTTCTTCTCCCCAGAACCGCGGGACCATGAGCAGCTCCGAGGAGGTGTCGTGGATCTCGTGGTTCTGTGGCCTCCGCGGCAACGAATTCTTCTGCGAGGTGGGCGCGGGACCCCCGGGAGACCCCCGGGAGACCCCCAGACAGCCCCCGATTCCCGGACCCCCTTACAGCCCCGATCCTTCTCTAGATCCCCTAAACCCCCAGACCCCTGATCCTTTTAAACCTGAGGTCTCCAGGAACACCCAAACCCCTGACCCACGGCACCCCCCGAGCCCCTCGCGACCCCCCCAGACCCCAAATTTCCACCCCAAACCCCAATTTCCCAGCCCCCAAACCCCAATTTTTCCCTCCAAACCCCAGTTCTCCATCCCCAAACCCTAATTTCCCCCAATTTCCCACCTCCCAAACCCCAATTTCCCCAAATTTCCCTCCCCCCAAACCCCAATTTTCCCCAATTTCCCCCCCGAAACCCCAATTTCCCCCAATTTTTCCACCCCCAAACCCCAATTTCCCCCCCCAAACCCCAATTTTTCCCCCAGGTGGACGAGGACTACATCCAGGACAAGTTCAACCTGACAGGGCTCAATGAGCAGGTGCCTCATTACCGCCAGGCCCTGGACATGATCCTGGACCTGGAGCCAGGTACACCCCGGGGGGTGATCTGGGGGTTCGGGGGGGGTCCCCAAAACCTCTCTAACCCCCCCTGTGCCCCCCCCAAGATGAGGAGCTGGAGGATAACCCCAACCAGAGCGATCTGATCGAGCAGGCGGCAGAGATGCTCTACGGCTTGATCCACGCGCGCTACATCCTCACCAACCGCGGCATCGCGCAGATGGTGCGGCCCTGAGCCCCCGGGACCCCCTGGGACCCCCCCGGGGACCCCCCTGGACCCCCCCAGATTGGGGACACACCCCCTGACCCCCCCTGTGCCCCCCACAGCTGGAGAAGTATCAGCAAGGGGACTTCGGGTACTGCCCGCGGGTGTACTGCGAGAACCAGCCCATGCTGCCCATCGGTACTGGGGGCACTGGGAGGGACTGGGGGGTTCCTGCCCATTGGTACTGGGGAGACTGGGGAGACTGGGGGGGTCACAGGGGGGGTTTTGGGGGAAAACCAGTGGGATTTGGGGAAAAATTGGTGGGATTTTGGGGACAAAGTGGTGGGATTTTGGGGATAAAATAGAGGGATTTTGAAGATAAACTGGTGACGTTTTGGGGATAAACTGGTGGGATTTTGGGGATAAAGTTGTGCAATTTTAGGGATAAATCAGTGGGATTTTGGAGATAAATCGGTGGAATTTTGGGGATAAAGTGGTGGGATTTTGGGACACAAAACTGGTGGGATTTTGGGGAAAAAACTGGTGGGATTTTGGGGATAAAGTGACGAGGTTTTGAGGATAAATTGGTGGGACTTTGGGGAAAAATTGGTTGGATTTTGGGAAAAACTGGTGGGATTTTGGGGATAAAATGGTGGAATTTTGGGGATAAAGTGGGATTTTGGGACACAAAACTGGTAGGATTTTGGGGATAAAGTGGTGAGATTTTGGGGAAAAAACTGGTGAGATTTTGGGGATAAAGTGATGAGGTTTTGAGGATAAATTGGTGGGATTTTCCGGATAAATTGATGTGATTTTGGGGATAAAGTTGTGCGGTTTTAGAGATAAATTGGCGGGATTTTGGAGATAAATCAGTGGAATTTTGGGTAAAAAACTGCTAGGATTGGGTTATTTCAGGGGTTTTTTTTGGGGGGCTGGGCTCGTTTTTGGGGTTATTGGGGACGGTTATTTTGAGGAGGGGTCTCCCTGTGCCCCCCAGGGCTCTCGGACATCCCCGGCGAGGCCATGGTGAAGCTCTACTGCCCCAAGTGCATGGACGTGTACACGCCCAAGTCGTCGCGGCACCACCACACCGACGGCGCTTATTTTGGCACTGGATTCCCCCACATGCTGTTCATGGTGCACCCCGAGTACCGCCCCAAGCGCCCCGCCAACCAGTTCGTGCCCAGGTCAGAGCTTTGCTCCAAAAAACACGAAAAAAGGGAAAAAAAACGTGGTAAAAATCACCCAAGAATTGAGAAAAATAGCCCCGAAAATTGTAAAAAAGACGTGGCAAAAATGACCCAAAATGTAAAAAATGTGTTCAAAAAAAAGCACTTAAAAATAGCCTGAAAATTCAGAAAAATAGCCCTAAAAATATCAAATAAAACGTGGCAAAGATTAGCCCAAAATGTAAAAATTATCTCAAAAAAAACCCGATAAAAGTGGCCCAAGAATTAAAAAAAAAATAGTCGTGAAAATCACCAATAAAAATGCGGCAAAAATTACCCCAAAATGTGAAAAAATTCTCAAAAAAATTTTCGTAAAAATGGCCAGAGAACTTAGAAAAACAGCCTTGAAAATATCAAATGAGACATGGCAAAAATTACCCAAAAATGTGAAAAAGATTTTTAAAAAACTGCTATAAAAGTGGCCCAAGAATTCAGAAAAACAGCCCTGGAAATCCCAAATAAGACGCAGCAAAAGTTACCACAAAATGTAAAAAATATTTAAAAAAAAGGTTCATAAAAATTGCTTGAGAACTTAGAAAAACAGCCCAGAAATTTGCAAATGAAATGCGGCGAAGATTAGCCCAAAATGTAAAAATATTCCCAACATTCCCAATTTTCCCGAATATTCCCAATTTTTCCAAATATTCCCAACATTCCCAATTTCCCCAAATATTCCCAATTTCCCCAAATATTCCCAACATTCTCAATTTTTCCCGATTTTCCCAAAATCCCCGTTTTTTCCCCAACATTCCCAATTTTCCCGAACATTCCCAAATATTCCCAACATTCCCAAATATTCCCAATTTTCCCGAAATTCCCGAATTTTCCCGAAATTCCCGTTTTTTCCCCCGACATTCCCAATTTTCCAATATTCCCAATTTTCCCAAATATTCCCAATTTTCCCCAATATTCCCAATATTCCTGAATATTCCCAATATTCCCAAATTTCCCAAATATTCCCGAATTTTCCCGAATTTTCCCTTTTTTTCCGCAGGCTCTACGGGTTCAAGATCCACCCCATGGCCTACCAGCTGCAGCTCCAGGCCGCCAGCAACTTCAAGAGCCCCGTCAAGACCATCCGCTGAGGGACCCCAAAAAATCCCCCCGGGACCCCCAAAAAATCCCCCCAGGACCCCCCACCCTGCCCCTCCCCCACCCCGACCTCCCCATAAAGAGATTTGGGCTGAAACGTGGCGGTTTTGGGTTTTTTTGGGGAGATTTGGGGTTCTCGTGGGTGCTTTGGGGGGGGGGGGTTTGAGGAATTTTAGGGAATTTGGGTTGTTTTGGGGGATTTTGGGTAATTTTTTGGCGGTTTTGGGGGAATTTTGGGGGATTTTTGAGCAATTTTTGGCTGTTTTGGGGAGGTTTTGGGCAATTTTGGCTTGTTTTGTGCAGTTTTTGAGGAATTTTGGGGAATTTGAGCAATTTTGGGGCTCTTTTGGGGGAGGTTTTGAGGAATTTTGGGGCAATTTGGGCAATTTTTTGGTTTTGGGGAGGTTTTGAGGAATTTTGGGGGAATTCGAGCAATTTTTGAGTTGTTTTGGGGAGGTTTTTGAGGAATTTTGGGCAATTCGGGCAATTTTGGGGTTGGTTTGAGGCAATTGAGGTTGGTTTGGGGTTCGTTCAGGAGCATTTGGGGCCAATTTGAGCTTTTTTGGGGACGATTTCAGCCTTTTGTGGAGTACTTGGGCCTGCCTTAGGGTCATTTTGGGGCGATTTAAAACATTCTGAAGAGTTTTCAGGCAATCTTGGGTGATTTTGAAGCCATTTGGGAGGGGATTTGGATAATTTAAATGATTTTTGGGGCAGTTCGAGCGGTTTTGTGTGGGTTTGGGGTTGTGTCAGGCCATTTTTGAAGCATTTTGGGTGCATTTCAGGCCAATTTTGCCCTCACTTTTGGCTGTTCCAGGACAACTCCAGCCGATTTTGGGATCTCTCGGCCCCTTTGCCCCATTCCCGCCCCTTCCGCTGCATTTTGGGGCAATTTCTGCCGATTTTGGGGTATTTTGAGGCCTTTTCGCGCCTCCGTTCGGCACCTCCTCAGTTCCCATGACAACGTCGCCATCTTGCCCCGCCCCGTGCCCGCCGCCATCTTGCCACGCCCCCGTTCCCATGACAACCCTGCCGGTTTTGCCCCGCCCCCGTTTCCACGACAACTCACTGTGGGCGTGGCTTTCCGGACAGTCCCCGCCCTCGGCCCCGCCCCGGAAGCGCCGTTCCCGGAAGGGCCGCCACTTCCGGCGCAGCTGTCATGGCGAAGCTGCTGAGCTGCGTCCTGGGCCCGCGGCTCTACCGAGTGCACCGGCCTCGAGCGCTCGGCGCGGCCGGGGGGGGCCCGGGGGGGCCGCAGGGGGCGGAGGGCAGCGGCAGTGACCGCGGGGAGCCTGCCTGGGTGAGCGGCGCGGGGCGGGGGCTCCGGGCGGGGCGGTTGCCATGGCGACCGCGGGGCCGCGGAGCCCCCAGCCCCTCTGTGACGCCCCCCGCGCTCCGCAGGACTCCTACTACCAACCGCGGGGGCTGGAGAAGCACACGGACAGTGTCCTGGCGCTGGTGAGGGCGGGGGGGCTCCGACACCCCCCCGGGACCCCCCCGGGACCCCCCCGGCTCCATCGGTGTCCCCTCCCCCTGCCCCCCACCCTCTGCGCCCCCCGTCATATCCTACAACCCTGGAGATCCCCCAGACCCCATCCCCCCCCTAAATCGGGGACTCCCCTCCCAATGCCCCCCGCACCCCCAGACCCATTTCCCTTCCCCCCCCCAATTCCCGGGGCTCCCCCCGGGGCCCCCCCGCGCTCAGGGGTCTCAGGGGGTCCCGGGGGTCCCGCAGGCCTCGGTGCTCTGGTCCATCTCGTACTACGCCTCCCCCCTGGCCGTGTTCTACCTGTACCGCAAAGGTGGGCCCGGGGGGGAGGGGGAGCTTCGGGGGTCCCGGGGCTGTTCGGGGGGAAATGGGGAGGGTTTGGGGGGCTCAGCTCGAATTTGGGGGTCTGGGGGTGCTCTTGGTTCTATTTTGGGGGTCTGGGGGTGCCCTTGGCTCTAATTTGGGGTCTGGGGGTGCCCTTGGCTCCAGTTTGGGGTCTGGGGGTGCCCTTGGCTTTGATTTTGGGGGCTGGGGGTGCCCTTGGTTCTAACTCGGGGGTGCCCTTGGTTCTAATTTGGGGTCTGGGGGTGCCCTTGGCTCTAATTTGGAGTCTGGGGGTACCCTTGGCTCTAATTTGGGGTCTGGGGGTGCCCTTGGCTTTGATTTGGGGTCTGGGGGTGCCCTTGGTTCTATTTTGGGGTCCTGGGGCTGTTTGGGGGTCCTGGTCCCGGTTTGGGGGTCCTGGTTCTGGTCTGGGGGGTCTGACGCTGCTTTGGGGAGGTTGTGATGAATTCGGGGGGATTTTGGGGGTCCCTGTCCTGCTTTTGTCCCCCCCAGGCCTGCTGACCATGTCTGGGGGGTCTCTGGATAATTTCAGGACAGTTTTGGGGTGATTTTTGGGGTGGTCTTTGGGGGTCTCTCACCCTTTTTCCCCCCAGGCCTCCTGACCATGTCTGAGGGGTCTCTGGGTGATTTTTGGGGTGTTTTTGGGGTGATTTTTGGGTGTCTCTCACCCTTTTTCCCCCAGGTCTCCTGACCATGTCTGGGGGGTCTCTGGGTGTTTTTTGGGGTGTTTTTTGGGGTGTTTTTTGGGGGTCTCTCACCCTTTTCCCCCCAGGTCTCCTGACCATGTCTGGGGGGTCTCTGGGTGATTTTTGGGGTGTTTTTCGGGGGTCTCTCACCCTTTTCCCCCAGGTCTCCTGACCATGTCCCGGGTGGTGCCCCTGTCGCACTGCGTGGCCACGCTGGGGCTGCTGCTGGCGGGCGTGGCCTGCCTGCGAGGTGAGCTGACTCTGGGGGCTTTGGGACCCCCGGGGGACCCCCAGGGACCCTCCCTGAGCCCCCCAAATGTCCCCCCTTCCCCCGCAGGGCTGGGCCGCTGGAGCAACCCTCAGTACCTGGAGTTCATCGCCGTGCTGGAGGAGAGCCACCGCAGCGGGACCCCCGAGGCCAAGGTGGGGACCCCCGGAGGGGCTGGGGACCCCCGGAGGGGCTGGGGACCCCCGGAGGGTGTCGGGGGCTGCCCCCGAGGGGTCCTGGGGGTCTCAGGTTGCTGTTCTGCTCCCCCCAGCGCAAACTCGGCCTCTACACCTTCGACTTCCGCAGCTGGCCCGTGGATTTCCGCTGGGACAGCGCCGGCCCCGCCTGGTCAGAGCCCCCCCGGGACCCCCAAACCGCCTCAGGGACCCCCGAACTGCCCCGGGGACCCCCGAACTGCCCCAGGGACCCCTGAACCTACCCAGAGACCCCTGAACTGCCCCAGGGACCCCTGAACTACCCCAGGGACCCCCGAACCGTCTTGGGGACCCCTGAACCCCCCCGGGGACCCCCGAACCCTCCCAGGGACCCTCCCGACATCCTGAAATCACCCAGGAGACCCCTGACCCCCCCAGCCCCCCTTGGGCCCCCCAAACCACCTTGGAGACACCCTAAGACCCCCCGGGAACCTCTCCCAAAGCTCTCTGGGTACCCCTGACCCCCCAGCTTCCCCCCTGAGCCCCCCCTGACCCCCCCAACCCCCCAAATTTTCCCCTGAGACCCCCCCTGACCCCCCAAATTCTCCCCGGACCCCCCCAGACCCCCCTGAGCCCCGTTTCTGTCGCAGGGGGGGTGCCCGGGCGGTGCCGCTGCTCCGAGCCCCCCCCCGGCCCCGGGGGGGCTCCTGGGGGCTCCTGGGGGCGCTCCGGAAACTTCCCTGCGCCCTCGCCAGGTGGGCGGGGCCTGAGGGGCGGGGCCTGACGGGGCGGGGATTCAAGTGGGTGTGGCTCAGGAAGGGGCGGGGATTGGGGAATGCTCCTGGGTGGGTGGGGCCTAATGGGGCAGGGCTTCATGTGGGTGTGGCTTGGGATGGGGTGGGGCTTGGGGAATGTTCCTGCGTGGGCGGGCTTGATTGGGTGGGGCCTGACAGGGCGGGGCTTCATGTGGGTGTGGCTCAGGGAGGGGCGGGGCTTGGGGAATATTCCTGAATGGGCGGGGCCAAATGGGGCAAGGGGTACAGGAGGTGGAGCCTGGGTGGGCGTGGCTTGGAGTGGATGTGGCTTGAGAGAGGGTGGGGCTTGGGGAATGTTCCTGTGTGGGCATGGTCAATGAGGGTGGGGCTCTGTGGGCGTGGCTGGGTGGGCGGGGCGATGATCCTAGGTGGGCGTGGTCAATGAGGGTGTGGCTCAGGGGGCGGGGCAATGTTCCTGGGTGGGCGGGGTCAATGAGGGTGGGGCTCGGGGGCGTGGCTGGGTGGGAAGAGCTGATTGGGAGGGGAGTGGGTGGGGCTGCTGACCCCGCCCCTTTTGGGGTTTGCCCCCACCCATGGGCGTGTCCACGCTGACCCCACCCCTGGGCGTGTCCCGGCCCCGCCCCCAGGCTGCTCCTGGCGCACACCTTGGGCCGCAGGATGCTCTTCCCTGGCTCCGTGAGGCTCCTGCAGCGAGCGCTGCTGCCGACACTGCTGCAGGGCCAGGCGCGGCTCATCGAGCAGGTGAGACCCCAAAATGTCCCAAAAATATCCTAAAATATCCCAAAATACACCCACACTGCTGCAGGGCCAGGCGCGGCTCATCGAGCAGGTGAGACCCCAAAACATCCCAAAAATATCCCAAAATATCCCAAAAATATCCCAAAATATCCCAAAAATATCCCAAAATACACCCACACTGCTGCAGGGCCAGGCGCGGCTCATCGAGCAGGTGAGACCCCAAAGCATCCCAAAAATATCCCAAAATATCCCAAAAATATCCCAAAATATCCCCAAAATACACCCACGCTGCTGCAGGGCCAAGCGAGGCTCATCGAGCAGGTCAGACCCCAAAATATCCTGAAATATCTCCAGATAATTTCTGTCGAATCCAAAATAACTTTTAATGTTTCCAAAAAATTTCTCAGACTCGGAAATAACTGTTCGTTTGAAAAATAATCACTTGACCCCAAAATGACCCCGAAACAACCCCAAAATGACTTAAAAACGACCACGAAACAACTCCAGAACGACACCATAGAACCTTGAAATTTAAAAATTTTGAAAATTCAAGAAATAAAAAAATCTCAAAATAAATTTCTGGACCCTGAAATGGCTCCCCCAACCCTAAAACCCCCCCCCGACCCCAAAATCTCCACGATGTCCCCTGACCTGACAATGTCCCCTGACCCCAACCATGTCCCCATGTCCCCCACAATGCCTCTTGACCTCATGATGTCTCCTGACCCCCACGCTGTCCCCAACGATGTCCCCTGACCCCCACGATGTCCTCCACACTGTCTTCTGACCCCAACAATGTCCCCAGCGATGTCGCCTGACCCCTACAATGTCCCCTGACCCCCACGATGTCCCCTGACCCCCACGCTGTCCCCTGATCCCCCTGATGTCCCCAGCAATCTCCCCTGACCCCACAATGTCCCCTGACCCCGTGATGTCCCCAGCGCTGTCCCCTGACCCCGTGATGTCCCCGATGGTGTCTCCTGACCCCGTGATGTTCCCTGACCCCCACGCTGTCCCCTGACCCCCTGATGTCCCCAGCGCTGTCCCCTGACCCCCTGATGTCCCCAGCAATGTCCCCTGACCCCGTGATGTCCCCAGCAATGTCCCCTGACCCCGTGATGTCCCCAGCAATGTCCCCTGACGCCGTGATGTCCCCTGACCCCCACAATGTCCCCTGACCCCCACGCTGTCCCCTGACCCCGTGATGTCCCCAGCAATGTCCCCTGACCCCGTGATGTCCCCACAATGTCCCCTGACCCCGTGATGTCCCCACAATGTCCCCTGACCCCGTGATGTCCCCGCAGTTCGGTGGCCAGCGCGCCAAGCTGGTGGCCTGTGACGGCAACGAGATCGACGCCATGGTCATCGACCGCCGCGGCCGCGACCCCCGCGGGGACACCCTGGTGAGGGGGGAGGGGAGGGGTCCCGGGGGGGTTTGGGGTCCCCTCGGGGGTCTCTGACCCCCCCCGGTGTCCCCCCAGGTGATTTGCTGCGAGGGCAACGCGGGGTTCTACGAGGTCGGGTGCCTGTCCACCCCCCTGGAGGGTACGAGAGGGACCCCGAAGCCCCCCCGGGACCCCCCCGGGCCCCCCAAATTCACCCAATTACCCAAATTTCTCCCAATTCCCCCAAATTCCCCAAACTCACCCAAATTCCCCCAAATTCCCCAAATTCCCCCAAATTCGCCAAATTCCCCCAAATTCCCCAAATTCCCCAAAATTCCCCAAATTCCCCCAAATTCCCCCAAATTCCCCAAATTCCCCCAATTCCCCCAAATTCACCCAAATCCCCAAAATCCCCAAACCCCACACGGAGCCGGGCTGGGATGAACCACGTGGGCTGTGGGGGGGATTGGGTTGAACCATTTGGGATGGGGGGGTTCAGTTGGTGTTTCCCTTTTTCGGGGGTCCTGGGGCGTTCTGGGCGGTGGGGGTCAGGTTTTTGGGGGGATTTGGATTTGGGGGGTTGGATTTGGGGGGAATTTGGATTGGGGGAATTTGAATTTGGAGAATTCGGATTGGGAGGGTTGAATTTGGGGGATTTGAATTTGGGGGGAATTTGGGTTGGGGGAATTTGAATTTGGGTGAATTTGGATTTGGGGGGGTTAGATTTAAGGGGTTGATTTTGGGGGTCTCGAGCTCATCCATCCCACCCTGGCCGAGGGGGGAGGTCCTTGGGCTGCACCATTTCCCTCTGGGGGGGTTTCACTCAGATCTCAGCACATTTTTGGGGGGTCTCGCTGCTTTGGGGATCCCCCCTCATTTCTGGGGAGCCCCCACCCCCAGCCTGACCCCCCCGTGCCCCCCCAGCTGGGTACTCCGTCCTGGGCTGGAACCACCCCGGCTTCGGTGGCAGCACCGTGAGTTCGGGGGGCCCGGGGGGGTCTCGGGGGGTCCTGGTAGATTTGGGAGGATTTGGGGCATTTTGGGGACCCCCTGAGCCCCCCCGAGTGAGTCTGACGCCTTGAAAACGGCGACGGCGATTCCCTTTATGAGGACTCTGGGGGGGTTTGGGGGGGTGGGGGGTTTTGGGGGACGGTCTGGGTGTTCTGGGGGGTTTCAGGGGGTGGTCTGGGGGTCCCAGGGGGTTTTGGGGGGTGGTCCGGGGCTTCAAGGGGCGGTCCGGGGGTCCTGGGGGGTTTTGGGGAATGGTCTGGGGGTCCTGGGGGGTTTTGGGGGCGGTCCGGGTGCCCTGAGGGATTTTGGGGAACAGTCTGGGGGTCCTGGGGGGTTTTGGGGGGTGGTCCAGGGGTCCTGGGGGGTTTTGGGGGAGAGTCTGGGACTCCTGAGGGATTTTGGGGAACAGTCTGGGGGTCCTGGGGGGTTTTGGGAGGCAGTCCGGGGGTCCCGGGGAACGGTTTGGGACTCCTGGGGGGTTTTGGGGGCTGCTCTGGGTGCCCTGACAGTTTTCCAGGGGTCCTGAGGGGTTTCAGGGGGCGGTCCAGGGGTCTTGGGTCATTTGGGGGGGCGGTCTGGGGGTTTTGGGGACCAGTCCGAGGGTCCTGGGGGGTTTGGGGGGTGGTCCGGGGGTTTCGGGGCTCAGTCCGGGTGTCCCGGGGCGTTTCGGGGACTCGTCCGGGGCTCCTGAGGGATTTGGGGACCCGTCCGGGGCTCCTGAGGGATTTGGGGACCCGTCCGGGTGTCCTGAGGGATTTGGGGACCCGTCCGGGTGTCCTGAGGGATTTGGGGACTCGTCCGGGTGTCCTGAGGTGTTTTGGGGAGCAGTCCGGGTGTCTGGTGGGTTTCGGGGACTGGTCTGGGTCTTCTGGGGGTCCCAGGGGATTTGGGACCCCCCTGACCCCCCCCCGGCAGGGGGTGCCGCTGCCCCAGAGCGAGGCCAACGCCATGGACGTGGTGATTCGGTTCGCGCTGCAGCGCCTGCGCTTCGAGCCCCCCAACATCGTGCTCTACGCCTGGTCCATCGGGGGCTTCACCGGTACCGTGACTGGGGGGACTGGGACGGACTGGGAGGGACTGGGAGGACACTGACGACACTGGGAGGGCACTGGGAGGGCACTGGGGACAGTGGGGGGGGACACTGGGACGGCACTGGGAACACTGCAGGGACACTGGGAGGGCACTGGAGACACTGGGAGGGCACTGGGAGTGAGCTGGGGAGGGCCTTGGGGACACTGGGAGGGCACTGGGGACACTGCGGGGACACTGAGAGGGCACTGGGGACACTGGGAGGGCACTGGGAACACTGCAGGGACACTGAGAGGGCAGTAGGGACACTGGGAGGGCACTGGGAGTGAGCTGGGGAGGGCCTTGGGGACACTGGGAGGGCCCTGGGGACACTGGGAGGGCACTCAGGGGCATTGGGGACACTGGGAGGGCACTGGGGACACTGGGAGGGCCCTGGGGACACTGGGAGGGCACTCAGGGGCATTGGGGACACTGGGGGGACACTGGGGACATTGCAGAGGTGCTGGGGGGGGACACTGGGAGGGATTTACGGCACTGGGAAGACATTGGGGGACACTGGGGGGACACTGGAGGCCACACCCTGAATTCCAACACTTTGTGGGGGCTGGAGCTGCTCTGGGCTCCGTGGGGGGGGTCTGACCCCCTGAGGGCCCTCAATGACCCCCCAGACCCCCCAATGACCCCCCTGACCCCCTAAGTGACCCCAATGACCCTCCAGACCCCCCAATGACCCCCCCTGACCCCCCCTGAACCCCCAGACCCCCCAGTGACCCCAATGACCCCCCCTGCCCCCCCAGCCACCTGGGCCGCCATGTCCTACCCTGACGTGGGGGGGCTGGTCCTGGACGCCTCCTTCGATGACCTCGTGCCGCTGGCGCTGAAGGTGCTGCCCCGGAGCTGGCGTGAGTGCCCCGACCCCCCAAAAACCCCCGGGACCCCCAAAACCCCCCCGGGACCCCCAAAAAACCTGCCTAACCCCTCCCCCCCCCCAGGGGACCTGGTGACCCAGACGGTGCGGGAGCACCTGAACCTCAACAACGCCGAGCAGCTCTGCAGGTACGAGACCCCCGAGAGCCTGGGGGACCCCCGAGAGACTTGGGGGAGCCCTGAGAGCCTGGGGGACCCCCGAGAGCCTTGGGGACCCCTGAGAGCCTGGGGGACCCCCGAGAGCCTTGGGGACCCCTGAGAGCCTGGGGGACCCCCGAGAGCCTTGGGGACCCCTGAGAGCCTTGGGGGAGCCCTGAGAGCCTTGGGGACCCCTGAGAGCCTGGGGGACCCCCGAGAGCCTTGGGGACCCCTGAGAGCCTGGGGGACCCCCGAGAGCCTTGGGGACCCCTGAGAGCCTTGGGGGAGCCCTGAGAGCCTTGGGGGACCCCCGAGAGCCTCTGGGGACCCCCCGGGGACCCTTTTGGGGACCCCCGAGAGCCTTTGGGGACCCCCGAGCCCTTCTGGGGACCCCTGAGAGCCTCTCGGGACCCCCGAGAGCCTTTGGGGACCCCTGAGAGCCTCTGGGGACCCCCCGGGGACCCTTTTGGGGACCCCCGAGAGCCTTTGGGGACCCCCGAGAGCCTCTGGGGACCCCTGAGAGCATTTGGGGACCCCCCAAACCCCCTCGAGACCCTTCTGAGGACCCCCCGAGCCCTTTTATGGACCCCCTGAGAGCCTTTGGGGATCCCTCCGAGCCCTTCTGGGGGCCCCCCCAGCATGTCTGGGACCGTCCCAAGACTTTTTTGAGGAGCCCCCGAGCACTTTTGAGGACCCCCGACCCCCTTTTCCCCCCCCAGGTACCAGGGCCCGGTGCTGTTGGTGCGGAGGATGAAGGACGAGATCATCACCACCACGTGAGGACCCCCAAAACCTCCCCAAAACACCCCCGGGACCCCCAAAATCCCCTAAAACACCCCCAGACCCCCCCCAAACACCCCCAAAACACCTCAAATCCCCCAAAACAATGGCAAAACCCCCCCAGGACCCCCCAGAACCTCCCCAAAACTCCCTAGAACCTCCCCAAAACCTCCCCAAAACACCCCTGGGACCCTCCTGACCCCCCCAAAATCTCCCCAAAACTTCCCCAAAATACCCCCAGGACCCCCAAAACCCCCCCTGACCCCCCCGTGTCCCCCCCAGGGTCCCCGATGACATCGCCTCCAACCGCGGCAATGACCTCCTGCTGAAGCTGCTGCAGCACCGGTGGGGATTTGGGGGGCTTTGGGGGGGTCCTGAAGAGTTTGGGGGGGTCCTGGGGGGGTTTGGGGGGTCCTGGGGGAGATTAGAGCTGTCTGGGTTGGAATTGGGTGGGTCTGGGGGGGTCTTGGGGGGTTGGGAAGGGACTGGGGGGGCTCTGGGGGGTCTGGGAAGGGTTTGGGGGGTCCTGAGAGGGTCCTGAGGAGGTTTGGGGGGTCTTGGGGAGGGTTTGGGGGTGTGGGCTGGAGACGTTTGGGGGGTCCAGAAGGGGTTTTGGGGGTCCCTGGGGGGGATTTGAGGGGTTCTGAGGGGATTTGGGGGGTCCCTGGGGGGGGTTGGGGGGTCCTGAGGGGGATTTTGGGGGATCCTGAGGAGGTTTGGGGGTCCTGATGGGGTTTGGGGGGTCCCTGGGGGGTTTGGGGGATCCCAAGGAGAGTTTGGGGGTCCCGGGGGGGGTTAGGGATCCTGATGGCGTTTGGGGGTTCCTGAGGGGTCTCTGGGGGTCCCTGGGGGTCTCTGACACCCCAATCCCCCCAGGTACCCCAAGATCATGGCGGACGAGGGGCTCCGGGCGGTGTGGGAATGGCTCAAGGCCACGACCCCCGAGGAGGAGAGTGAGTGACCCCCCAGCCCCCCGAGTCTGGGGTCTGACCCCAGTTTTGGGGTTCGCTTCCCAATTTCTGTGTCTGACCCCAAATTTCCAATGTCTGAACTCTGTTTCTGGTGTCTTAATTTTGATTTTTGGGGTTTAATTTAACATTTTTGGGTCTTAACCTCTCATTTTCAGACTTTGCCTCCCTATCCTTGGGTTGTAATCTCTTGGTTTTGGTATCCAATCCCCATTTTTCGGTTTCTAACTCCATTTTTTGGGTCTCTAACCCCATTTTTGGCTGTCTAACTCCCATTTCTGGGTGTCTAACCCAAATTTTCAGGTCCTAACCCCCATTTTTTAGGTGTCTAACCCCATTTTTGGGGTCCCTAACCCCATTTTTCGGTTTCTAACCCCATTTTGGGGTCCCTAACCCCATTTTTCGGGTCCCTAACCCCATTTTTGGGGTCCCTAACCCCATTTTCTAGATGTCTAACCCCATTTTTGGGGTCCCTAACCCCATTTTCTAGATGTCTAACCCCATTTTTGGGTCCCTAACCCCGTTTTTTGCTTCCGGCAGGTTCGGTGCTGCGCCGCCACGCCCTGGACGAGGCTGGTGCCGCCAGCAGCTCGAGGCCTTCGCCGGTGACCGCAGCCCTCCGTTCCCGTGGAGCCTCGGTAGGGCGGGGCCGGGGGAGGGCGGGGCCGGGAGGGGCTGGGCGTGGCTGTGGGCGTGGCCCAGGCCCCGCCCCTGACGCTGACCACGCCCCCACAGGTGAGGAGCTGAGCCCCGCCCAGCGGCAGCAGCTGGCGCTGTACCTGGTGAGTGGGGGTGGGGCGGTGGGCGTGGCCTGTGGGGGGTGTGGCAGGTGGGGGTGTGGCAGGTGGCGTGGCCCCGCCCTGACCCCGCCCCCCGCCCCTCCCCCAGGCCCAGCAGCACCTGCAGAACTTCGAGGCCTCGCACTGCACGCCCCTCCCCCCGCAGCTCTTCCGCCTGCCCTGGGCGCTGTGACCCCTCCCCCACCCCGCCCCTCCCCCACCCTGCCACGCGGCCCCGCCCCTCCCCCACCCCCCCCCACAGAAGATTGATCGTTAATTAATTAATTAAAAGGATTTTTTTTTTTTTTTTGTTCCCGGTGCCTCGTTAAGGCAGAGGGGGGAGGGGCAGCACCGGGGGGGGGGTGGAGCTAAAAAATGGGGTGGGGGAGGGGCTTCTGTGTGGCCCCACCCCCAGGATGGGGGGGTGGGAATGGGGGGAGGGGCAGGATCAGCACCGATAGGCTCAGGGCATGGCCAGGGGGGCGTGGTCAGGGCCGGCCCCGCCCCGCTGGGCGTGCCCTGAGCAGGACGCAGCAGGAGGTCAAGGCTCCGCCCACTTTGGCAGCCTCGCTCAGGTCCAGCGGCACCAGGGACACGCCCGGAACCTTCTGGAAGGCCTGGGGGGGTGGGGGGGGAGTCAGGGCATGGCCACACCCACCGTGGCCACACCCATCAGTGCCTCCTCCCCTATAGCCCCGCCCCATCAGTGCCCCTTGGACCACATCCTGCTTAGCCCA
>JAXCHO010000904.1:0-31437 GCA_036630365.1 Acanthiza pusilla
TCAAATTTTGCCCAAAATTCCCTCAAAATCCCACCCGAATCCTCCCTCAATTCTTACCCAAATTTCCCCCAAAATTCCCCCTAAATCCTCTCCCAATTTCACCCAAATTTCGCCCAAAATTCCCTCAAAATCCCACCCAAATCCTTCCCCAATTTTACCAAATCCCACCCGAATTTCCCCCAAAATTCCACCCAAATTTTGAGGAATTTTGCGGTTCCCAATCCCAAATTTTGGGAATTTCAGAGTTCCAAATCCCAAATTTTTAGGAATTTTGGGATTTCCCCCTCAGCCTTGAGTAGGCCTTGTCTTTGCTCACTCTAGGTCCAACCATGGCTCACATCCAATCCCAAATTTTCGGGAATTTTGGGGTTCCCAATCCCAAACTTTAGGAATTTGGGAGTCCCAAATCCCAAATTTTGGGAATTTTGGTGCCCACAATCCCAAATTTTGGCGAATTTTTCGGTTACCCTCGAGCAGCTGTGGCAGGAATTGAGCCGTGGCCTTGGGGTCACCATCCCCAATCCCAAACTTTGGGGAATTTTGGGGTCCCCAATCCCAAATTTTGGGAATTTCAGAGTCCCAAATCCCAAATTTCAGGATCCCCAATCCCAAATTTTCAGGAATTTTGGATTTTCACCTCACTCTCAAGTACCTGCAGCACGAATAGGCCGCGGCCTTGTCCTTGCTCACCTTAGGCCCAACCATGGGGATACCCCCAATCCCAAATTTTTCAGGAATTTTGGGGAATTTTGGGGAATTTTAGGTATTTTGGGGTCCCAATCCCAAATTTCAGGATCCCCAATCCCAAATTTTCAGGAATTTTGGGATTTTCGCCTCACCCTCAAACAGCTGCAGCAGCAAGTAGGCCGCGGCCTTGGGGTCACCATCCCCAATCCCAAACTTTGGGGAATTTCGGGGTTCCTAATCCAAATTTTTCCGGAATTTCAGAAATTTTGGATACTTTTAGGTTACCTTCGAGCAGCTGGGGCAGGAAATGCGCGGCGGCCTTGTCCTTCCTGACCCTGGGCCCTGCCATGGTGTCACCATCCCCGACCCCAAATTTCTGGGTTCCCAATCCCAAAATTTTCGGGAATTTTGAGAATTTTGGACTTCCTGATCCCAAATTTTTCGGGAATTTGGGGAATTTTGTGAATTTTCTCCTCACCCTCAAGCATCTGCAGCAGGACTAGGCCGCAGCCTTGTCCTTGCACACTCTAGGCCCAACCATGGCTCACATCCAATCCCAAATTTTGGGGGAATTTTCGGGCTTCCCAACCACAAATTTCGGGGATTTTGGGAATTTTGGACAGTTTTGGTTACCTTCGAGCAGCTGGGGCAGGAAATGCGCAGCAGCCTTGTCCTTCCTGACCCTGGGCCCTGCCATTGGCTCACCCCCAAATCCGACTGACCCAAGCCTGATCCCCGGGGGATTTTGGGGTCCGAGATCCCAAATTTTGGGAATTTTTGGGTTCCAAATCCCAAATTTTGGGGAATTTTGGAGTCCCTGATCCCAAATTTTTGGGGAATTGCAGGAATTTTGGGATTTCCCCCTCATCCTTGACCAGCTGTAGTAGGAACTAGGCCGCGGCCTTGGGGTCACCCTCCCCAATCCCAAACTTTGGGCAATTTTAGGGTCCCCAACCCCAAATTTTTTTAAAATTTGGACATTTTTTGGTTACCTTCGAGCAGCTGGGGCAGGAAATGCGCGGCGGCCTTGTCCTTCCTGACCCTGGGCCCTGCCATGGGGCGCCCGTGCCGGTCCAGGCCCAGGTACCAGGCGCGGCCCGAGCGGCGCTGGCGGTACAGCGCCGAGGCGTAGAGCACGTGGTAGTTCTCGAAAACGCACTCCTTGAAGCGGCACTCGGGCGTGAAGTGCACCTGGGGACACACCTGGGGTCACCTGAGTGCACCTGAGTGTACCTGGGTGTACCTGGGACACACCTGGGGACACCTGGGGACACTTGGGGACAATAGGGACACACCCAGAGCACTCCTTGAAGCGGCACTCGGGCGTGAAGTGCACCTGGGGACACACCTGGGGTTACCTGCGGGGGCCTGGGACACACCTGGGACACACCTGGGCTCACCTGAGTGCACCTGAGTGTACCTGGGACACACCTGGGGACACCTAGAGCACTCCTTGAAACGGCGCTCGGGCGTGAAGTGCACCTGGGGACACACCTGGGCTCACCTGGGGGGGCCTGGCTGTACCTGGGTGTACCTGAGTGCACCTGGGACACACCTGGGGTTACCTGGGATCAGGTGGGGACACACCTGGGGACACCTGGGGACACTTGGGAGTTACCTGAGACACACCTGGGGACACCTGTGGTTACCTGGGGGGGCCTGGGACACACCTGGGGACACCTGGGAGTCACCTGGGGACAGCTGGGGACACCTGAGTGTATGTGGGACACACCTGGGACACCTGGGATATCTGGGAGTTACCTGGGGACACTTGGGACACACCTGGAGTTACCTGAATGTACCTGGGATCAGGTGGGGACACACCTGGGGACACCTGGGAGTTACCTGGGGGGGCTTGGGACACACCTGGGACACACCTGGGGACACCTGGAATTACTTGAATGTACCTGGGATCAGGTGGGGACACACCTGGAAACACCTGGAGTTACCTGGGGATACCTGGGACACACCTGAGTGTATGTGGGACACACCTGGGACACACCTGGAGTTACCTGAGTGTACTTGGGACCAGGTGGGGACACACCTGGAGTTACCTGGGGGTGTTTGGGACACACCTGGGACACACCTGGGGGCACCTGGGACACCTGGGGACACACCTGGGATCACATGGGGACACTTGGGAGTTATCTGAATGTACTTGGGACACACCTGGGGGCACCTGGAGTTACCTGGGTGTACCTGGGACACACCTGGGACACACCTGAGTGTATGTGGGACACGCCTGGGGACACCTGGGGGTGTCTGGAGGCTCTCGGGGTTTCTTTTGGTGTTCCCAGGTGAGATTTTGGGGTTCCAGGGTGGATTTTTGGTGTATTTGGGGCAAATTTTGGGGGTTTTGGGCTGGATTTGGGATCCCAGGGTGGATTTGGGGTAAATTTTGGTGGCTTTGGGGGTGAATTTAGGGTCCCAGGATGGATTTTGGGCCCCAGCATGGATTTGGGTGGATTGGGGGTGAATTTTGGGGTGGATTTTGGCATCTTTGGGGGGGTTTTGGGTCCTGAGATGGATTCGGATTGGATTTGGGGTGAATTTTGGGGTGAATTTTGGGGATATGGGGGTGAATTTCAGGGATTTTGGGGTGGATTTGGGGAGAATTTGGGGTGAATTTTGGGGTTTTTGTGCTCCCAGGGTGGATTCAGGCTGGATTTGGGGTGAATTTAGGGATTTTTGGGGTGAATTTTGGGTGAATTTTGGGAATTTGGGGTGAATTTTGGGGTTTTTGTCGTCCCAGGGTGGATTCGGGCTGGATTTGGGGCGAATTTTGGGTGAATTTTGGGAATTTGGGGTGAATTTGGGGTGAATTTTGGGAATTTGGGGTGAATTTTGGGGTTTTTGTGGTCCCAGGGTGGATTCGGGCTGGATTTTGGGTGAATTTGGGAATTTGGGCTGGATTTGGGGTGAATTTAGGGATTTTTGGGGTGAATTTTGGGTGAATTTGGGGGATTTGGGGTGAATTTGGGGTGAATTTGGGGATTTCTGGGGCACTCACGGAGGTGTAGACGACGCCGGCGCCGTTCATGGCCACATAGCGCCCGGCGCGAGTTCCCTGGATCGCCACCACCCTGAGCCCCACGGGGATGAGGTTGAACAGCGCTGGGGGCCGAGAGACCAGTTTGGACCAGTTTGAACCAGTATGGACCAGTATGGACCAGTATAAACCAGTTTGAACTGGTCTGAACCGCTAAAACTGGTAAAAACTGGTAAAAACCAGTACGGACCAGTATGAACTGGTATGACCCGGTATAAAGCAGTATAAACCAGTATAAACTGGTGTAAACCAGTATAAACCAGTATAAACCAGTATAAACTGGTGTAAACCAGTATAAACCAGTATAAACCAGTATAAACCGGTAAAAAACAGTATGAACCGGTATGAACCAGTATGAACCAGTATAAACCAGTAATCCTCCCAGTCCCTCCCCAGTACCCCCATGAGCCCGCCCAACCCCTCTGACCCCGCCCCCTTTCAGGCAGGCCCCGCCCACTGTGTTTAAACCACGCCCACCCACTGACAGGCCCTGCCCCTCGTGTTCAAGCCACGCCCACTCACTGCCAGGCCCCGCCCATCCTAGGCCCCGCCTCCTCCCAGCCCCCACCCATTTCCCAGGCCCTGCCCGCTCGCAGCCAAGCCCCGCCCATCCCAAGCCCCGCCCACTCGTTGCCAGGCCACTCGTCCTCCCCGGCCCCGCCCACTCCCCAAGCCCCGCCCACTCACTGCCAGGCCGCTCCTCCTCCCAGGCCCCGCCCATCCCAAGCCCCGCCCACTCACTGCCAGGCCCCGCCTCCTCCCATGCCCCGCCCATTCCAAGCCCCGCCCACTCACTGCCAAGCCCCGCCTCCTCACATGCCCCGCCCATTCCAAGCCCCGCCCACTCACTGCCAGGCCCCGCCTCCTCCCAGGCCCCGCCCACTCACTGCCAGGCCACTCCTCCTCCCATGCCCCGCCCATTCCAAGCCCCGCCCACTCACTGCCAGGCCCCGCCTCCTCCCAGGCCCCGCCCATCCCAAGCCCCGCCCACTCACTGCCAGGCCCCGCCTCCTCCCAGGTGCCGTCCACTCCCCAAGCCCCGCCCACTCACTGTCAGGCCACGCCTCCTTCCATGCTCCGCCCATTCCAAGCCCCGCCCACTCACTGCCAGGCCACTCCTCCTCCCATGCCCCGCCCATTCCCCAGGCCCCGCCCACTCACTGCCAGGCCCCGCCTTCTCCCGGGCCCCGCCCACTCCCCAAGCCCCGCCCACTCACTGCCAGGCCCCGCCTCCTCCCAGGTGCCGTCCAGGCGTCCGTCAGGTCCCATGTGCAGGAAGTGACCGTGACCTCCCCGGAGCCGCGCGATGGCCCCGCGGAGCTGCGGTTCTGGGCGGGAAAAATCCCAAAAATTCAGAGATTCACCCCAAAAAAAAGCCGGGGTCAAAAAACCCAAAAAAACCCCAAAATTTCCCGAAAAAAATCCACAAAAAAACACCGAAAAAACTGGAAAAACCAGAGCGTGAACCCCCCCGTGGCCCCGCGGAGCTGCGGTTCTGGGGCAGAAAAATCCCAAAAATTCAGAGATTCACCCCAAAAAAATCCCTGAGGTCAAAAAACCCAAAATTCCCAAAAAAGTCCCCAAAAAATCCACCAAAAAACACCGAAAAAACTGAAAAAAACAGAGCGTGAACCCCCCCATGGCCCCGCGGAGCTGCGGTTCTGGGGCAGAAAAAATCCCAAAAATTCAGAGATTCACCCCAAAACAACCTCGGGATCGGAAAACCCAAAATTCCCCCAAAAAATCCCCGGAAAATCCCAAAATTCTGCAAAAAAACACCCAAAAAACAGAGCGTGAACCCCGTGGAGCTGCAGTTCTGGGGCAGAAAAAACCGAAAAATTCAGAGATTCACCCAAAAAACCCCTGAACCCAAATTCCAAATTAAAATCACCCCGAAATCGCCCGAAATGCCCCCAAATTCATTCCAAATCACCCCAAAAATCACCCGAAATCACCCGAAATTACCCGAAATTATCCCAAACTCACCCCAAATCTATCCAAAATCACCCGAAATCACCCCAAATCTATCCAAAATCGCCCCAAATCCACCCCAAATTCCACCGAAATCACCCAAAATAACCCCAAATCGATCCGAAATTTCCCGAAATTACCTGAAATGACCCCAAATTCCCCCCGAAATCACCCGAAATGATCCCAAATCCCCCCGAAATTACCCCAAATTGCCCCGAAATCACCTGAAATCTATCCCAAATCCATCTGAAATGACCCAAAATTATCCCACAATCACCGGAAATTACCCAAAATTACCCCAAATCTATCCCAAATCACCCGAAATCAGCCGAAATCAGCCGAAATCACCCGAAATGACCCCAAATCCCCCCAAAATCACCCGAAATGATCCCAAAATGACCCCAAATCCTCCCGAAATTACCCGAAATGACCCCAAATCCTCCCAAAATCACCCGAAATGATCCCAAACTGACCCCAAATCCTCCCGAAATTACCCGAAATTATCCCAAATTCCCCCGAGATCACCCGAAATTACCCCAAATAACCCCAAATCCACCCGAAATCACCCCAAGTCCACCCGAAATTGCCCTAAAATAACACCGAAATCCCCCAAATTACCCCAAATCATCCCAAAATCCAGCCGAAACGACCCCAAATCCATCTGAAATGATCCCAAATCCATCCCAAATCTCCCGAAATCTCCCCAAATCTGTCCGAAATCACCCGAAATGATCCCAAATCCCCCCGAAATCAACCGAAATCCCCCGAAGATCTCCCCCAAAATCACCCCAAATCCCCCGAAATCCCCCCGAAATCACCCGAATTTACCCGAAATCTCCCGAAATCTCCCCAAATCCCTCCCGGGACCCCTCCCCAATTACCGGGGGGTTTCTCGCGGCGTCTCCTCCTCCTCCCGCACCCCCTGACCTTGGCCACGAGCCCCCAAATCCCCCCCAAACCCCCCGAAATCACCCCAAAATCACCCGAATTTACCCGAAATTTCCCCAGATCCCCCCCGGGACCCCTCCCCAATTACCGGGGAGTTTCTCGCGGGGTCTCCTCCTCCTCCCGCACCCCCTGACCTTGGCCACGAGCCCCCAAACCCACCCAAAATCACCCCAAAATCACCCCAAAATCACCCCAAAATCACCCGAATTTACCCGAAATCTCCCGAAATTTCCCAAAATTTTTTCCCAGGACCCCTCCCCAATTACCGGGACCCCTCCCCAATTACCGGGGGGTTTCTCGCGGGGTCTCCTCCTCCTGCCGCACCCCCTGACCTTGGCCACGAGCCCGCGCAGCTGCTGCTGGCACAGCGAGGGGGGGCGGGGGGCGCCGGGGGCGCGCGCGGGGCCGGGGGCGCGCGGGGGGGGGCGCGTCCTTCCCCCCCCGCCGCTGGCGGATCAGCGAGCTGGCCAGGGCGGCCATTTTTGGGGTTTTTTGGGGTTTTTTTGGGGTTTTTGGGGGGTTTTGGAGGGTTTTGGAGGGTTTGGGGTGTTTGGGAGTTTTGGGGATTTTTGGGGATTTTTTGGGGATTTTTTGGGATTTTTGGGGATTTTTTAGGGGGTTTTTTGGGGGGAGGGTTGGGGGGTTTTAGGGGTTTTTAGGAGGTTTTTTGGGGTTTTTTGAGGGGTTTTTGGGGTTTTTGGAGGGTTTTGGAGGGTTTGGTGTGTTTGGGAGTTTTGGGGATTTTTTGGGATTTTTTGGGTTTTTTGGGGGATTTTTTAGGGGTTTTTTGGGGGGGAAGGTTGGGGTTTTTTTAGGGTTTTTTAGGAGGTTTTTTGGGAGTTTTTTGGGGGGTTTTGGGGTGGTTTGGAGGTTTTGGGGTATTCGGGGTTTTTTGGGATTTTTTGGGAGTTCCTGGGAGTTTTTGGGGGGAGGTTTGGGATTTTTTGAGATTTTTTGTGGGTTTTTTAGGGGGGTTTTTTTGGATTTTCTAGGGGTTTTTGGGGTGGGTTTTTGGGGATTTTTCGGTTTTTTGGGGGGGAGGGTTTAGAGGGTTTTTTGGGATTTTGGGGATTTTTTTGGTTTTTTTTGTTTTGTTTTGTTTTTCTGGGGATTTTTAGGAGGTTTTTTTTTTGTTTTTGGGGCGTTTTTTGGTTTTTTTTGGGGAGCTTTTTGGGGATTTTTTAGGGTTTCTTAGGAAAGCTTTCTTGGTTTTTGGGGATTTTCTAGAGGTTTTTTTGGGGTTTTTTTTTGAGGGTTTAGAGGACTTTTTGAAGATTTTTTTGGGATTTTTTTTAGGATTTAGAGGGAATTTTGAGGTTTTTGGGATTTTGGGATTTTTGGGATTTTTTAGAGTTTTTTTGGGGGAGGTTTAGAGCTTTTTTGGGGCAGTTTTGGGGATTTTTTTTTATTCTTTGGGATTTTTTTGGAGGCTTTAAAGGGTTGGGGAGGGCTTTGGATTTTTGGGGGTTTTTTTTGGAGGTTTTTGGGGTTTTTCGGAATTTTTTTGAGCTTTAAAGGAGTTTTTGGGGAGCTTAAAGGACTTTTCGCAGGGCTGGATTTTTGGGATTTTTTAGGGTTTTTAAAAAAAATTTTTAGGGTTTTTTGGGGATTTTTTAGGGTATTTTTTGGAAGTTTTAAAGGATATTTTTGGGTTATTTGGGGATTTTTCTGGGGATTTTTTTGGGTTTTTTGGGGCGTCTAAAGGAGTTTTGGGGATTTAAAGGAATTTTGGGAAGTTCAAAGAGATTTGTTTGGATTTTGGGGTTTTTCGGGAAAGTTTAAAGGAATTTTGGGGTTTTTGGGAGATTTTTTTCGGAGTTTTTTTGGGGGGCTCAGGGATTTTTGGGAGGTTTTGGGTTTTGGGGGATTTAAAGGAATTTTTGGGATTTTAAAGCAATATTGGGAATTTTAAGGAATTTTGGGGGATTTAAAGGAATTTGGGGAATTTTAAAGGAATTTTTAAAAAATTTTAAAGGAATTTTGGAGAGTTTTAAGGAATTTTTGGAATTTAAAAAGCAATTTTGGGATTTTAAATGAGTTTTGGGAGTTTTAAGGAGTTTGGGGAATTTAAAGGAATTTGGGGAATTTAAAAGGAATTTTTTTTTTAAATTTAAAAGAAATTTTTGGGTAATCTAAAGAATTTTGGGAAATTTTAAGGAATTTTGGGGTTTTTTTAAAGGTTTTGGGTGAATTTAGGATTTTTTGGAGCACCTCGGGGGTTCCAGGGAGGATTTTGGGGATTTTGGGAGAATTTTAGGGAATTTTGGGGAATTTTAGGGAATTTCGGGGAATTTTCGGGAATTTTTGGGGATTTTGGGGGTCACAGGTGGTTGGGGGCGGGGCTTGAGCGAATTCAGGGCGAATTTGGGGGAATTTTGGGGAATTTAGGGAATTTGGGAAATTTAGGAAATTCGGGGCAGATTTTTGGGGCGAATTCGGGGAATTTAGGGAATTCGGGGTGGATTTGGGGGAATTTGGGCAATTTAAGGAAATTCGGGGCAGATTTTGGGGGCGAATCTGGGCAGTTCGGGGGTCCCGAGAATTTGGGGAGGGTCGGCTCCGAATTTTGGGGGGAGGGGGGGGGTCCCGCGCCGATCACGTGACTCGCGCCGCTCGCGGCTGGGGGAGGGGTCGGGGTCTCCCTCCTCCCCTCCCCCCCTCCCAAAATTCCTCCCTTCCGGGGTGGGGGTGGGGCTGGGGGTCAGCGGTGGGGGAGGGGCGTGTCCGGAGAGGGGTGGGGGGAGGGGCGGGGGTGGGGGGCGTGGGGTCCGCGCGCGCGGGGCCTGCCGCGGGTGGGGTGGGGGAGGGGCGCGGGTGGATTTTTTTGGGGGGGGGGAGGGTCTCGCGCTCTCGCGGCGGTGGGGGAGGGGTGGGGGTGGGGGTGGGGGTGGGGGAGGGGTCGTCCCTGCCTCGCGGAGTTTTTGGGGTGGGGGGGAGGGGCCGCGCGGGCGGGGGGCGCGCGCGCCGCCGGTCCCGCCGAGCCCGGGGGGTGGGGGAGGGGCGTGGGTGGAGGGTGGGGGAGGGGGAGGGGTGAACGCGTCCCCTCCCCCCTCCTCCCCTCCCCCTCCCCCCAACCGCGCGTGCGCAGAGCCGAGCGCGCGCAGGCGCCCCGCGGGGGAGGGGGAGGGGCCGCGCCCACGCCCCTCCCCCCGCGCGCGCTCCCACGCACGTCCCACGCGCGCGCGCCCCTCCCCCACCCCTCCCCCACCCCCCCGGAGCCGCGGCAGGGAGGGGGAGGGGCCGGAAACGACCAGTGCGGACCAGTTTGGGCCAGTATGGGCTACTGTGGACCAGCACAGACCAGTTTGGGCTACTGTGGACCAGTACAGACCAGTACGGACCAGTTTGGGCCAGTTTGGGCCAGTTTGGGCCAGTTTGGACCAGTTTGGACCAGTTTGGACCAGTAAGGACGAGTTTGGGCCACTGTGGAACTGGGAATCTCTAGTGCATCCCAGTATGGACCAGTTTGGAACTTGGAATCCTCAGGGCATCCCAGTGTGGACCAGTATGGACCAGTATGGACTGGTTTGGACCGGTGTAGACCAATATGGACCAGTATGGACTGGTTTGGACCAGTATGGGCCAGTTCGGGCCAGTATGGAACTGGGAATCCCTAGTGCATCCCAGTATGGACCAGTGTGGACCAGTTTGGAACTGGGAATCCCCAGGGCATCCCAGTTCAATCCCAGTTTGGACCAGTTTGGACCAGTATGGGTCACTATGGACCAGTACAGACCAGTATGGACCAGTTTGGACTGGTCTGGACTGGTTTGGGTCAGTTTGGACTGGTTTGGACTGGTTTGGGCCAGTATGGACCAGTATGGAACTGGGAATCCCCAGGGCATCCCAGTACAGACCAGTTTGGACCATTTTAGGCCATTTTGGGCCAGTTTGGACAAGTACGGACCAGTTTGGACCAGTTTGGACCAGTTTGGACCAGTTTGGACCAGTATAGAGCAGTGTGGGCCACTGTGGAACTGGGAATCCCCAGAGCATCCCAGTACGGACCAGTGCATCCCAGTTCAACCCCAGTATGGACCAGTTTGGACTGGTTTGGGCCAGTTTGGGCCAGTACAAACCAGTGTGGGCCAGTATGGGCCAGTTTGGAACTGGGCATCCCCAGTGCATCCCAGTTTGGACCAGTTTGGGCCAGTTTGGACCAGTGTGGAACTGGGCACCCCCAGGGCATCCCAGTATGGACCAGTATGGGCCAGTTTGGGCCATTTTGGAACTGGGCATCCCCGGGGCATCCCAGTACAGACCAGTGCATCCCAGTTCAATCCCAGTTCGACCCCAGTTCAACACCAGTGCAATCCCAGTATGGCTCAGTCCCTCCCAGTTCCATCCATCTTTGTCCCAGTTCCATCCCAGTTCATCCCAGTTCATCCCAGTCCACCCAAATCCATCCCAGTTTATCCCAGTCCCTCCTAGTACCTCCCAGTTTCTCCCAGTTCCATCCCAGTCCAATCCCAATCCATTCCCAGTCCATTCCCAGTCCATCCCAGTCCATCCCAATTCCATCCCAGTCCATTCCCAGTCCCTCCCAGTCCCTCCCAGTCCCTCCCAGTCCCTCCCAGTCCCTCCCAGTTCCCGGCGGTGAACAAATTCGCCATTTCCGAGTTAATTTTTTTTTTTCTTTGATTTTTTTTTTCTCTCTCAGCTTTTTCTCTTTTTTTTTTTTTTTCTCTTTTTTTTTCTTAAAAACGCCCGCGGGGCCGCCCCTCCCCCACCCCTCCCCACGCCCCTCCCCCACCGCCGCGGGGGGTCCCGCCCGCCCCTCCCCCTCCCCCCCCTCCCCCCCCCGCGGCCCCCCCGGGAATAAAAATAGATGCTCTCGGGTGGGGGAGGGGCGGGGGGCGGGGCCTGGGGGGAGGGGCGTCTCCATGGCAACGGATGACGTCATCAGGGTGACGTCACTGTGGCATCCGGATGTGTTTCCATGGCAACCCGGGGGACGTCGTCGCGGTGACGTCACTGCTGTTTGCAGGGGAGGTCTCCATGGCAACGGATGACGTCATCAGGGTGACGCGACGCTGCTGTTCCCAAAGGTGTTGCTATGGCAACCGGTGACGTCATCACGGTGATGTCACTGTGGCAACCGGGGACGTCTCCATGGCAACTGATGATGTCATCAGCATGACGTCACTGTAGCAGCCGGGGATGTCTCCATGGCAACGGGTGATGTCATCACGGTGACGTCACTGTAGTGCCCAGGGAGATCTCCATGGCAACGAGTGACGTCACGGGGGTGGCGACATCACGGTGGCAGCCGGGGACGTCTCCACGGCAACCCTGGGGGCATCCTCGCGGTGACGTCACTGCTGTTTGCAGGGGATGTATCCATAGCAACCAGTGACGTCATCGGAGTGACGTCGCTGTGGCACCAGGGATGTTGCCATGGCAACCGGTGATGTCATCAGTGTGACATCACTGTAGTACCCAGGGACATCTCCATGGCAACCAGTGATGTCACCACGGTGACGTCACTGCTGTTCACCAGGGATGTTGCCATGGCAACTGGTGACGTCACCAGGGTGACGTCGCTGCTGTTCCCTGGGATGTCTCCATGGCAACCGGGGACATCCTCACGGTGACATCGCTGTGGCACCAGGGACGTCGCTGTGGCAACCAGTGACGTCATCACGGCAAACGATGCCATCGCTGGGATGTCGCCATGGCAACGAGTGACGTCATGGCGGGGGTGGTGACGTCATTCCCGGGGTCGTTGGCATAGCAACCGGCGAAATCTCCATGGTGACGTCATCGCTGCGGTGACATCATCGCGTCTTCGCTGCGATCCGTGACGTCATCGCCATGACGTCACTGCCCTCCCCTCCCCCCCAGGTCTCCATGGTTGTCACGGCAACGCGGGGTCAAAGGTCACAGCCTTGGCGGGGGGGGAGGGGTCCCCGAGGTGGGGGAGGGGCAGCGGGGGGAGGGGAGGGTGGGGGAGGGGCCGGACACGCCCCCCGCCCCTCCCCCACCCCACGTTTGGCACAATTTTCTTTTTTTTTTCTTTGTACAGAAAGCGCAGAAAAAAACCCAAAAATCCGAGGTGGGGGAGGGGGGAAAAACGGGGTGGGGGAGGGGCGGGGGGAGCCCCCCCGGGGTTTGGGAGGGGGGACACGACCCCCGACCCCTCCCCTCCCCAAATTCCCGGGATTTTTGCCGGAATTTGCCCAAATTCGGCCTCGTTCTGCCCCCGCCGGGTCGGGATCATGCAATGTTAATTTGGGGAGGGGTCCCCAAAATTCCCCTCCCCCCCGCGCCCCTTTTTGGGTTTTTTGGGAGCCCCCCCCGCGGTTTTTGGGGGGTCCTGGTGGGGGTGGGGAGGGGCTCAGGTGTTGGGGGAGGGGCGACCCCCCCCTCTAATTCCTGCTGGGGGGGGAGGGGCAGTTCCCATGCGGTTTTTTTGGGGAGGGGTCCCCAGGGTGGGGGAGGGGTCCCCATGCGGCTCAGCGCCCCCAGGTGTCCATGGGGGGGGTGGGGGAGGGGTCCCCAAAGTCTTCGGGGTGGGGGAGGGGCGGCAGCAGGCTGGGGGGGGGGAGGGGCGCCCCTCCCCCCAAATTGGGGATTCCCCGGGGGGGTTTCCCCCCCAGATTTGGGGGTGTCCCCTGATATTGGGGGGGATCCCCAGGGCTGTTCCCCCCCCGGGTGGGGAGGGGTTCCCCCCATGGGGTCCCCCCCATTTTTTGGGGTCTTTCCCCCCATTTTTGGGGTCTTTCCCCCCCATTTTTGGGGTTTTTTCCCCCATTTTTGGGTTTTCCCCCCTTTTGGGGTTTTTTCCCCCATTTTGTGGGGGGATTCTCCCCATTTTTGGAGGGGTTTCCCCCCCCATTTTTTTTGGGTATTTCCCCCCATTTTAGGGGATTTCCCCATTTTGGGAATTTCCCTCATTTTTGGGGGGGTTTTCCCCATTGTTCGAGGGGGCTTTTCTCCCCATTTTTGGGGGGATTTTCCCCATTTTCAGGGCTTTTCCCCCCATTTTTGGGGGCGTTTTCCCCATTTTTGGGGGGTTCTCCCCATTTTGGGGGTTTCTCCCCATTTTGGGGGGTTCTCCCCATTTTTTGGAGTTTTTCCCCCATTTTGGGGTTTTCCCCCATTTCCGGGGGGTTCTCCCCATTCCGGGGGGGGTCCCACTGAGGAGGGGGGTGGGGGCTGGGCAGGGGTCTCAGTTCAATCTCTCCCCCCCAAGTCCATTCCGGGGGGGGTGGGGGTCAGGGGGTCCCGGCTCGCCCCCCCCTATACGCGGGTGGTGGAGTGGGGGTGGGGCAGGGTGCTGTTGTGGCCGGGGGGGGGGAAGGGGGTCCCGAAGGGGTGCAGGGCGGGGAGCCCCCCGGGCACCATGGTGATGGTGTTGGGGGGCAGCAGGGGCACGTCCTCGGGGGCTCTCCGCAGGGCCAGAGTGTAGTCCGGGGGTCCGGCGGCCGAGGGGCGCAGAGAGGCCTCGGGGGGCTCCCCGGGACCCCCCACCCCCAAAACCCCCACGCCCACCCCCTTGAGCTGCAGCGACACCAACTCCTCCTCGGCCCCGCCGCCACCGCCGCCACCGCCGCCGCCACCGTGGTGGCCCAAGAGGTCATTGGGGGCGGCGCTCCGGCCGCCCTGGGGGGGGCTGAGGCGGCGCGGGACCCCTCCCCCGGCTCGGGGGTCCGGGGGTCTCTTGTCCCGCTTGTAGTAGAGAGCGGCGAAGGCGAGGATGTTGAGGAAGAGGAGGGACGCGCCCACGGCCACGGTGACGCTGAGCTCCGTGGAGTAGTCCCGCGAGTCGCCGGGGAACGGCGCGAAGCGTCGCCGGCCGTCGCCGCCGTCCTCGTCCTCGTCGTCGCGGTCATCCTCGCGGCCGGCCGGCGGCGGCGGCGCCGAGGCGGGCGGGGGGCGGCGCGTGGCCGGGGGGCGGCGCGGGGGTCCGGCGGGCGGCGGGAGGCGCGTGGTGGTGGAGGCGTGGGGCACCTGGTGCAGGTTGTGCAGGTGAGGGACGAGCTCGAGCCAGAAGGCGACCTTGTTGGCGCGGTAGTGGTCGCGCACGCGCGGCTTGAGGCCGATGTGCAGGTAGCGCTTGTCCTTGCCGTCGAAGCGCGTCCACACCACCTCCTCGAAGCGGTTGGGCTTGGTGTGGATGAACTTGGTGTCCTGGGGCACCGGCTGGTTGGGGTCACTGCGGAGAGAGTGACCGATCAATAATCAATAAATGATCAATAAATGAAAACACCCAAGTGTCCACCCAAGTGTCCACACCACCTCCTCGAAGCGGTTGGGCTTGGTGTGGATGAACTTGGTGTCCTGGGGCACCGGCTGGTTGGGGTCACTGCGGAGAGAGTGACCGATCAATAATCAATAAATGATCAATAAATGAAAACACCCAAGTGTCCACCCAAGTGTCCACACCACCTCCTCGAAGCGGTTGGGCTTGGTGTGGATGAACTTGGTGTCCTGGGGAACCGGCTGGTTGGGGTCACTGCGGAGAGAGTGACCGATCAATAATCAATCAATGGTCAATCAATCAGTGATCAATAAATCAAACCACCCAAGTGACCACCCAAGTGTCCACACCACCTCCTCGAAGCGGTTGGGCTTGGTGTGGATGAACTTGGTGTCCTGCGGCACCGGCTGGTTCGGGTCACTGCGGGACAGAGAGTGACCGAGTGACCAATGAAATGAGTGATCAATCACCTGACCATTCACCAATTGACCAATCAGCTGAGCAATCACCTGACTGACCTTTCACCCAATTGACCAATCAGCTGAGCAATCACCTGACTGACCTTTCACCCAATTGACCAATCAGCTGACTGACCTTTCACCCAATTGACCAATCAGCTGAGCAATCACCTGACTGACCAATCACCTGACTGACCAATCACCTGGCTGACCTTTCACCCAATTGACCAATCACCTGACTGACCAATCAGCTGACTGACCTTTCACCCAATTGACCAATCAGCTGAGCAATCACCTGACTGACCAATCAGCTGACTGACCTTTCACCCAATTGACCAATCAGCTGAGCAATCACCTGACTGACCAATCAGCTGACTGACCTTTCACCCAATTGACCAATCAGCTGAGCAATCACCTGACTGACCTTTCACCCAATTGACCAATCAGCTGAGCAATCACCTGACTGACCTTTCACCCAATTGACCAATCAGCTGAGCAATCACCTGACCAATCACCTGACTAATCACCTGACTGACCAATCACCTGACTGACCTTTCACCCAATTGACCAATCAGCTGAGCAATCACCTGACCAATCACCTGACTGACCAATCACCTGACCAGTTACCTGACCAATCACCTGACCAATCACCTGACTGACCATTCAAACACTCAAGTGTTCACCCAACTGACCAATCACCAACTGACGAATCAATCACCCAACTGACCAATCAATCACCCAACTGACCAATCAATCATCCACCTCACCAATCAATCACCAACTGACCAATTACCCAACTGACCAATTAACTGACTGACCAATTACTCAACTGAGCAATCACCCAACTGACCAATCAATCACCCAACTGACCAATCAATCATCCAACTGACCAATCACCCAACTGGCCAATTACCCAACTGACCAATCGATCACCCAATTGACCAATCACCTGACCAATCACCCAACTGACCAATCAATCACCCAACTGACCAATCACCAACTGACCAATCAATCACCCAACTGACCAATCAATCACCAACTGACCAATCACCTGACCAATCACCCAACTGACCAATCAATCACCCAACTGACCAATTAACTGGCCAATCACCCAACTGACCACCCCACCCCCTCCCCTCCCCTCCCCCGCCCCACCCACCCCGTCTTGGCGAAGTTGGTCCAGTAGGTCATGACCACGGCGCTGAGCATGACGTCGTTCTTGGAGAAGTTGCACGGGAAGAGATCGGTGGCTCCCACCATGGGCACCCCGAACACGTAGGGGATCTCGTCGCCGTGCGCCGCGTCCGCCCACTCGGGCCGCGCGTCCGTCTGGCAGTGGTGGTAGAAAGTGTAGAAATACACCGGCGATTGGTACTCGGCGTGGAGCTTGGCCGTGGCCACCGCCGGCGCCACCCACTGGTGGTCGGTGAAGAGCGCCAGCAGCGTCTTGCGCCGCATCTCGCCGTTGTCGCGGTCGGCCCAGTCCGTGTACATGAACTTGATGGTCTCGCGCAGGATGTCCTTGCCCTCGGGGTAGCCGTACAGGTTGTCCACGAAGTTGGACACGGTGAAGTCGAAGTACGACGCCGAGATGCCGTCCTCGCTCTCCAGGGAGTCCTCCACGAACTTCAGCCCCTCGCCCTGGTTGACGCCGATGAGGATGTCGTAGTTGAGGAACTCGCCCTGCTGCATCAGGATCTCGGGGTCGTCGGGCACCACGTCGCCGTCCACCACCGGCCCGAAGGCCACGTGGTAGCGCGCCGGCTGGACGTCCTGGTCCACCAGGGCGCGGAAGGGCTGGCGCCGCAGGCACTCGACGGCCGCGCCCGTGTCGGCGCGCTCGCAGCCCACCTTGGCCGCCAGCAGCCGCGTGTACTTGAGGGGCTGGTAGTTGACTGACCAGCTGGCGATGGCCGTGCCGCTCTGGGCGATGGCCTTCTGGAACAGGCCTGGGGACATGGGGGACACGGAAAGGGGTCATTTGGGTCATTGGGACATTGGGGTCATTGGGGTCATTGGGGACATTGGGGACATTGGGGTCATTGGGGACATTGGGGACATTGGGGTCATTGGGGTCATTGGGATTGGATCTGAGGTCACTGGGACTGGATTTGGGGACACTGGGGACATTGGGGTCATTGGGGTCATTGCAGTCAGTGGTCATTGGGGACATTTGGGATTGGGCTTGGGGTCATTATGGTCATTAGGACTGGGGTCTTTGGGGACATTGGGACATTGGGGTCTTTCGGGATATTGAGGTCATTTGGGTCACTGGGGACATTGGGGTCATTAGGCTTGTTGGGGTCATTGGGGTCATTGGAGACATTGGGGTCATTGGGGACATTGGGGACATTGGGGTCATTGGGGACATTGGGGACATTTGGGTCATTGGGATTGGGTTTGGGGTCATTGCGGTCATTAGGATTGGGATTGGGGTCATTGGGGACATTGGGGACATTGGGGACATTGGGGACATTGGGGACATTTGGGTTTGGGTTTGAGGCCATTTCCAGTGGATTTTGGAGCCCCAAAGTGGATTTTGGGTCATTCCTGTGGGATTTTTTGACCCCGGTGTGGATTTTGTGACCCTGGATCACATTTTGGGGTCATTCCCACAGATTTTGGGGCCATTCCCACAAATTTTGTGACCCCCATCGCAAATTTTGGGGTCGTTCCCGTGGATTTTGGGGTCATTCCCGCGGATTTCGGTACCTTCAGAGTGGTGCGAGAGGATGAGGAGGCTGACGCAGGCGGCGCCGGCGCCCGAGCCGAAGATGGTGATGCGCTGAGGGTCACCCCCGAAGTGTCCCACGTTCTCGTGGAGCCACCGCAGCGCCTGGATCTGGTCCAGGAGGCCATAGTTGCCCTTGGCCGCCTGGTCCCCCGTGCTCAGGAACCCTGGGGACATCATTGGGGACATTGGGGACATTATTCAGGACATTGGGGACACCATGGGGACACCATTGGGGTCATTGGGGACACCATGGGGACATCACTGGGGACATTGGATCTGGTCCAGGAGGCCATAGTTGCCCTTGGCCGCCTGGTCCCCCGTGCTCAGGAACCCTGGGGACATCATTGGGGACATTGGGGACATTGTTCAGGACATTGGCGACACCATGGGGACACCATTGGGACATTGGGGACATCACGGGGACACCTTTGGGGACATTGGATCTGGTCCAGGAGGCCATAGTTGCCCTTGGCCGCCTGGTCCCCCGTGCTCAGGAACCCTGGGGACATCATGGGGACATTGGGGACATTGTTGGGACATTGGGGATGTCATTGGAAACACCATTGGGGACATTGGGGAAATCGTTGGGGACATCATTGCAGACATTGGCGACACCGCCGGGACACTGAGAGGACATTGGCGACACTGTGAGGACATGTGGGGACACGGCCGGGACAATGGGGACAGCGCCAGGACAGGCGGGGACACGGCCAGGACACCGCGGGGACATTGGGGACACGGCCAGGACACCGCGGGGACATTGGGGACACGGCCAGGACACTGAGTGGACATTGGGGACACAGCCAGGACACCGCAGGGACATTGGGGACACGGCCAGGACACCGCAGGGACATTGGGGACACAGCCAGGACACCGCAGGGACATTGGGGACACGGCCAGGACACTGAGTGGACATTGGGGACACGGCCAGGACACTGAGTGGACATTGGGGACACGGCCAGGACACTGAGTGGACATTGGGGACACGGCCAGGACACCGCAGGGACATTGGGGACACAGCCAGGACACCGCAGGGACATTGGGGACACAGCCAGGACACTGCAGGGACATTGGGGACACAGCCAGGACACCGCAGGGACACTGGGGACACGGCCAGGACACTGAGTGGACATTGGGGACACGGCCAGGACACTGAGTGGACACTGGGGACACGGCCAGGACACTGAGTGGACATTGGGGACATGTCCAGGACAGGACCCGCCGTGTCCCCATGTCCCCAGGAAGGTTCCTCGTGATGTCCCCAAGCCCAACCCACGTCCCCAAACACACTCTCCCCAATGTCCCCAACCCCCAATTCCCCCAATAGCTCAAATGTCCCCAATGTCCCCAATGTCCCCAAATCCCCCAGTGCCTCCAATGTCCCCACCCTCCTTGCAATGTCCCCAATGTCCCCAATGCCCTCATTGTCCCCAGTGTCCCAATGTCCCCAACCCCCCCAATGTCACCAACCCCCAATGTCCCCACTGTCCCCCTTGTCCCCAATGTCCCCAACCCTCATAATGTCCCCAAATCCCCAACCCCCCCAGTGTCCACAATGCCCTCATTGTCCCCAATATCCCCAGTGTCCCCAATGTCCCAAAAGTCCCCAGTGTCCCTAATGTCCCCAACCCTCCAACGTCTTCCAATGTCCCCAATGACCCCAATGCCCTCATTGTCCCCCATGTCCCCAACGTCCCCAAGGCTGTCCCCAATGTCCCCAATCCCCTCAATGTCCCCAATGTCCCCAACCCCCCGGTGTCCCCAATGAACCCAACGTCCCCAACCCCCAAATCCCCCAATGTCCCAAATGTCCCCAACCTCCCCAATGTCCCCAATGTCCCCAACATTCCAATGTCCCAATTCCCCCAACGTCCCCAATGTCCCCAACCCCCCAACGTCCCCAATGTCCCCACCCCCCGCAGTGTCCCCGCCGTGTCCCTACCGAGCACGCCCAGGCGGTAGTTCATGGTGACGACGATGACGTTGCCGTAGGCCGCGAGGACACTGCCATCGAACATGTTCCCTGTGCCCTCCATGTAGGAGCCACCGTGCAGGAACAGCATCACCGGCTTCTTGCCGCTGTCACGGATGTCTGGGGACATGGGGACATTGGGGACATGGTTGGGGACATTGGGGACATTGGGGACAGACAGCATCACCGGCTTCTTGCCGCTGTCACGGATGTCTGGGGACATTGGGGACATTGGGGACATCATTGGGGACATTGGGGACAGCATCACCGGCTTCTTGCCGCTGTCACGGATGTCTGGGGACATTGGGGACATCGGGGACATCATTGGGGACATTGGGGACATTGGGGACAGACAGCATCACCGGCTTCTTGCCGCTGTCACGGATGTCTGGGGACATTGGGGACAGCATTGGGGACATGGGGGACATGGGGGACAGCATCACCGGCTTCTTGCCGCTGTCACGGATGTCTGGGGACATGGGGGACATCGTTGGGGACACTGGGGACATTGGGGACAGACAGCATCACCGGCTTCTTGCCGCTGTCACGGATGTCTGGGGACATGGGGGACATCATTGGGGACATTGTTGGGGACATTGGGGACAGCATCACCGGCTTCTTGCCGCTGTCACGGGTGTCTGGGGACATTGGGGACATTGGGGACATCGTTGGGGACATTGGGGACACCTCAGGGTGTGACACCGGGGACAGCGTCACCGGCTTCTTGCCGCTGTCACGGATGTCTGGGGACATTGGGGACAGCGTTGGGGACATTGGGGACATCATTGGGGACATTGGGGACATCACTGGGGACATCATTGGGGACATTGTTGGGGACACTGGGGACAGCATCACCAGCTTCTTGCTGCTGTCACGGATGTCTGGGGACATTGGGGACATCGTTGGGGACATTGGGGACAGCGTGGGGGACATTGGGGACAGCATTGGGGACATTGGGGACAGCATCATTGGCTTCTTGCCGCTGTCACGGATGTCTGGGGACATTGGGGACATTGGGGACACCTCAGGGTGTGACACCGGGGACAGCATCACCGGCTTCTTGCCACTGTCACGGATGTCTGGGGACATTGGGGACATTGGGGACATCGTTGGGGACATTGGGGACAGACAGCATCACCGGCTTCTTGCCACTGTCACGGATGTCTGGGGACATTGGGGACATTGGGGACATCGTTGGGGACATTGGGGACAGACAGCATCACCGGCTTCTTGCCGCTGTCATGGATGTCTGGGGACATTGGGGACATTGGGGACATTGGGGACATTGGGGACAGCATCATTGGCTTCTTGCCGCTGTCATGGATGTCTGGGGACATTGGGGACATCATTGGGGACATTGGGGACATTGGGGACATGTCAGTGACAGCCTGGGGACAGCACGGGGACAGCTCAGGGCCATGGGGACATCCCTGGGGACATTCCTGGGGATGGAGACAGCTCTGGGGACATCCCTGGGGGTGCTGGGAGGTGACATTGGGGTCAGAGGTCACTTTAAGGTCACTTTGGGGTAGTTTTAAGGTAATTTTTGGGTAATTTTGGGGTCACTTTGGGGTCACTTTGGGGTCACATTTTGGGGTAATTTAAAGGTAATTTTTGGGTAATTTTGGGGTCACTTTTTTGGGGTCACTTTGGGGTCATTTTGGGGTCACTGTGAGGTCACTTTGGGGTCACTTTGGGGTCACTCTGGGGTCAATTTGGGGTCACTTTGGGGGTAATTTTGGGATAATTTTGGGGTCACTTTGGGGTCACTTTGGGGTCACATTTTGGGGTAATTTAAAGGTAATTTTTGGGTAATTTTTGGGGTCACTTTTTTGGGGTCACTTTTGGGGTAATTTTGGGGTAATTTTGGGGTCACTTTTGGGTCACTTTTGGGGTAATTTTGGGGTAATTTTGGGGTCACTTTTGGGTCACTTTTGGGGTAATTTTGGGGTCAGTGTGAGGTCACTTTGGGGTCACTTTGGGGTCACTTTTGGGGTAATTTTGGGGTCACTTTGGGTCACTTTTGGGGTAATTTTGGGGTCACTTTTGGGTCACTTTGGGGTAATTTTGGGGTCACTTTTTTTGGGTCACTTGGGGTCACTTTGGGGTCACTTTGGGGTCACTTTTGGGGTAATTTTGGGGTCAATTTGGGGTCACTTTTGGGGCAATTTTGGGATAATTTTGGGGTCACTTTGGGGTCACTTTGGGGTCACTTTGGGGGTAATTTTGGGAAAATTTTGGGGTCACTTTGGGGTCATTTTGGGGTCACTTTGGGGTCACTTTTGGGGTAATTTTGGGGTCACTTTTTGGGGCCGTTTCCATGGCAACGTGTCCCCCCCCTTGGGGACAAAAGGGGGGGGGAGGGGACACTGGGACTGGGTGGGGGAGGGGTGTCCAAAAAAAGAATAAAAAAACCGAGAAAAAAAACCCCAAAAAACCACCAAAACACCAAAAAACCAAAAAAAAGAACAAAAACTCCCCCAAACCCCCCGCGAAGAAGCCAAAAAAAAAAAAAAAAACAAAGAAAAAAAAACATAAAAAAAGAACCAAAAAGAACCAAAAACGCCCCGAAAAAAGCCACGAAGAACCAAAAGAGGCACCAAAAATGCCAGAAATTTGGGGAGGGGGAGGGGATGGGGAAAAATGGGGGAAAACACAAAAAAAAAAAAGAAAAAAAATAAAATTGGGGGAGGAGGGAATGGGGAAAATGGGGAAAAAACAACAAAAAAGAAAAGAAAAAAAAAGAAAATAAAATTTAAAAATGGGGGGATGGGGGGGAGGAGGAAAATGGGGGAAAAACACCAAAAAAAAAAAAAAAGAAAAAAAATGGGGGGGGGAGAAAATGAGGGGAAAAGCACCAAAGTAAAGGAAAAATAAAAAGGAAAAAAATTAAATTAGGGGGGAAGGAAAATGGGGGAAAATCACCAAAAAAAAAAAAAAAGGAAAAAAATAGAATTGGGGGAAAGGAAAATAGGGAAAAACACCAAAAAAAAGGAAAAAAAAAAAAGAAAAATCGGGGGGAGGAGGGAGGGGAGGAAAATGGGGAAAAATCACCAAAAAAAGGGAAAAAAATAAAATTGCAGGGGGAGGAAAATGGGGAAGGAAAATGAGGGAAAGAACGGCAAAAAAAACAACAAAAAAAAGAAAATAAAATCGGGGGGGGGGGGGGAAAGGAAAATGAGGGAAAAACACCAAAAAAAAAAAAAAAAAAAAAGGAAAAAATTGAGGGAGGAGGGAGGGGAACGAAAACGAGGGGAAAATGGCAAAAAAAAGACAAAAAAAGAAAATAAAATTGAGGAGGTGAAGGAAAATGGGGAAGGAAAATGGGGGGAAAAACACCAAAAAAGGGAAAAAAATAAAATTGCGAGGGGGAGGAAAATGGGGAAGGAAAATGGGGGAAAAACACCAAAAAAAGGGAAAAAAATAAAATTGCGAGGGGGAGGAAAATGGGGAAGGAAAATGGGGGAGGAAAATGGGGGAAAAACACAAAAAAAAAAGGAAAAAAAAAGGAAAATTGGGTGAGGGAAGGGGGAGGGAGGGGGAAAGAACCAAAAAACTTTGAGAAAAACAATCAAAACACCCAAAAAAGCTGGAATTCGCCCCAAACATGCACCAAAAGCTACCTGAGTCCGGGGGGGGGCCGCCGGCCGCGCCGTCCTCGCGCTTTTTGCCGAGCAAACCTGGACCGGGGGAAGAGAAGGAAGGAAAAAAAAAATAAAAAAAAATTTTTGGGGCCAAAAGGTGAGAAAATGGGAGTTCGGGGGTGGGGGAGGGGCGGCCACAAAAAAAAAAAAAATTTTTAAAAAAGATTTTGGGGTGGGGGGAGGGGCCCTGAGGGAGGAGGGGACAGAAAAATGTCCTTCCCTCCCCCCCCCCCCCCGGGAAAAAAAATTTGATTTTTGGAAATTTTCCACCTCCCCTCCCCCAACCCACCCAGAAAAAAAAAAATTTAAAATTTTTTTAATAAAAAAAATTAAATTCGGGGAGGGGGAAAAGGAGCGAAAAATGCCCCAAAATTTGGGGGGAAAAGGGGGAGGGGCCCAAAAAATGGGGCCGGGGGGAGGGGCTGGAGGGGGGAGGGGCGGGCGGTGGGATGGACATGGGATGGACATTGGATGGACATTGGATGGACATTGGATGGACATTGGGATGGACATTGGGATGGACATTGGGACATTGGATGGACATTGGATGGACATGGGATGGACATTGGATGGACATTGGGATGGACATTGGATGGACATTGGATGGACATTGGATGGACATTGGATGGACATTGGGTGGACATTGGGATGGACATTGGATGGACATTAGATGGACATTAGATGGACATTGGATGGACATTAGATGGACATTGGATGGACATTGGATGGACATTGGATGGACATTGGATGGACATGGGATGGACATTGAGAGGGACATTGGATGGACATTGGATGGACATTGGATGGACATTGGATGGACATTAGATGGACATTAGATGGACATTGGATGGACATTGGATGGACATTGGATGGACATTGGATGGACATTGGATGGACAGTGGGATATTGGGATGGACATTGGATGGACATTGGATGGACATTGAGATGGACATTGGATGGACATTGGATGGACATTGGATGGACATTGGATGGACATTGGATGGACATTGGATGGACAGTGGGATATTGGGATGGACATTGGATGGACATTGGATGGACACTGATGGACATTGGATGGACAGAAGGACGTGGGATGGACATTGGGACATTGGGATGGACACTGATGGACAATGGATGACCACAGATGGACACTAATGGACAGTGATGGACACCGGGGTGGACATTGGTGGACAATGGGTGGACACTGATGACCACTGATGGACACCAAGGTGGACATTGATGGACCTCAATGACCACTGATGGACACCAAGGTGGACATTGGTGGATATTGGGCTGGACACTGATGGACAATGGGTGGACACCAGGGTGGACACTGATGGACACTGATGGACATTGGGATGGACATTGGGACACTGGGATGGACACAGGGGTGGACAATAGGTGGACACTGATGGACAGCAGGGTGGACATTGATGGACAATGGGTGCACACTGATGACCACTGATGTCCACCAGGGTGGACAATGGATGACCACAGATGGACACTGGGACATTGGGATGGACACTGATGGACACTGATGGACATTGGTGGACATTGGGATGGACACTGATGGACACTGATGGACATTGGGATGGACACTGATGGACACTGATGGAAACTGATGGACACTGATGGACATTGGGATGGACACTGATGGACATTGGGATGGACACTGGTGGACACTGATGGAAACTGATGGACACTGATGGACATTGGTGGACACTGATGGACATTGGGATGGACACTGATGGACACTGATGGACACTGATGGACACTGATGGACATTGGGATGGACACTGATGGACATTGGGATGGACACTGATGGACACTGATGGACACTGATGGACACTGGTGGACATTGGGATGGACACTGATGGACACTGATGGACACTGATGGACACTGGTGGACATTGGGATGGACACTGATGGACACTGATGGACACTGATGGACACTGGTGGACATTGGGATGGACACTGGTGGACACTGATGGACACTGATGGACACTGATGGACATTGGGATGGACACTGATGGACATTGGGATGGACACTGATGGACGTTGGGATGGACACTGATGGACACTGGTGGACATTGGGATGGACACTGGTGGACACTGATGGACACTGATGGACACTGATGGACACTGATGGACGTTGGGATGGACACTGATGGACACTGATGGACACTGATGGACACTGATGGACACTGATGGACACTGATGGACATTGGGATGGACACTGATGGACACTGATGGACACTGATGGACACTGATGGACATTGGGATGGACACTGATGGACACTGATGGACATTGGGATGGACACTGATGGACACTGATGGACATTGGGATGGACACTGATGGACACTGATGGACATTGGGATGGACACTGATGGACACTGATGGACATTGGGATGGACACTGATGGACACTGATGGACACTGATGGACATTGGGATGGACACTGATGGACACTGATGGACACTGATGGACATTGGGATGGACACTGATGGACACTGATGGACACTGATGGACACTGATGGACACTGATGGACACTGGTGGACACTGATGGACACTGATGGACACTGATGGACGTTGGTGGACATTGGGATGGACACTGATGACCACCGATGGCCACCGGGGTGGGGGGCGGGGCCATGGAGGGGGCGGGGCTGTGGCTCCATGGGGGAGGGGCTCCCCTCCCCCGCTCCCCGATTTGCCCAAATCTGACGTTTTTCGCCCCAAATCCCAAATTTCCTCATTTCCGCCCGACTGGGGGTGGGGTCAGCACAGGCCACGCCCCTCTCCCATTTTCTCGCCTTTTTTCCCAATTTCCCTGGATTTTGCCCCATTTCTCCATTTCTCCATTCTCACCCCAAATTTGCCCATTTTCCCCCAAATTTCCCCAAATTTCCCCAAAATTTGCCCAAATTTCCCCTTTTCCTCTCCTTTTCGGGGAACAAAATTTGGGGGCGGAGCCGCCCCTCCCCCTCCTTAGCCCCGCCCCCTTTTCCTCAATTTCCGCTTTTTTTCTGTTCGATTTTCCCTTCTTTGCCCAAATTTCCTTTTTCTGCCCTCACCTGGGCGGGGCTGGCCACGCCCCTCCCGCTGACCACGCCCAGCTCACCTGGACACGCCCTTTTCCCATAGCCCCGCCCACCCACACCGTTCCCGCCCCTCCCTCACCTGTCCCCAGGTGTGTCCGGGTGTGTCCCCAGGTGTGTCACTGTCCCTCACCTGTCCCCAGGTGTGTCCGGGTGTGTCCCCAGGTGTGTCACTGTCCCTCACCTGTCCCCAGGTGTACCCTGATTGTGTCTCTCATGTCCCCAGGTGTGTCCGGGTGTGGCCCAGGTGTGTCCCAGGTGTGTCCCAGGTGTGTCCCCAGGTGTGTCCCTGTCCCTCACCTGTCCCCAGATGTGTCTGGATGTGACCCAGGTCTGTGCCTGTACCTCACCTGTCCCCAGGTGTGTCCCCAGATGTGACCCCAGGTGTGTCCCACCTGTGTCCCACCTATCCCAAATTGTCCCCAGGTATCCCAGGTGTGTCACACCTGTCCCCAGGTGTCCCCAGGTGTCCCTACCGTCCTCGGTGGGCACGTAGAGGTTCAGGTAGAGGCAATCCTCGCTCTGCCACACCTCACACCTGTCCCCAACCCTTTCCCAGACTGTCCCCAGGTGTCCTCAGGTGTATCCCAGGTGTCCCCAGGTGTGTCCCAGGGGTCCCCACGTGTATCCCAGGTGACCCCAGGTGTGTCCCAGGTGTCCCCAGGTGTGTCACAGGTGTGTCACACCTGTCCCCAGGTGTCCCTACCGTCCTCGGTGGGCACGTAGAGGTTCAGGTAGAGGCAATCCTCGCTCTGCCACACCTCACACCTGTCCCCATCTCTATCCCAGGTGTGTCCCTCCCATGTCACACCTATCCCAGCTCTATCCCAGGTGTGTCACACCTGTCCCCAGGTGTCCCCAGGTGTCCGTACCGTCCTCGGTGGGCACGTAGAGGTTCAGGTAGAGGCAATCCTCGCTCTGCGCTGCCACGTACGCGCCGGCCGCCTCGAGGTTGTCGCTGAGCCACAGGGGCAGCATGAGGGGCGGGGGTCCCGCGCGCAGGTTCTGGGGGCACGCGGGGGCGAAGGCCGTGGCGTCGCGGACCCCTCCCCAGGCCGCGGGGGCTTCGGGGGGCGCCCAGCGGCGCGGGCCCAGGGGGGGCGCGGCGTACGGGACCCCCAGGAAGGCCTGCACGGGGCCCAGCAGCTCGTTGCTGAGGTCGCGGCGAGCCCCCCGGAGCCGCCCGTACTGCGTGGGGACCACCGGGAACCGAGGGTCTGGGGGCGGCTCCGGGGGGGGCTGCGGGTGGGGCTGGGGGGCGGCGGGGGGGGGAGGGGCCCAGAGGGTGAGGGCGAGCGCCAGGGCGAGTGGGGGGGCGGCATGGTGGGGGAGGGGGGCGGGGGGGTGTGGGGGGTGGGGGGTGTGGGGCTATGGGGAGGGGAGAGGGGGGAGGGCGGTGGGGGGGCTGTGGGGGGGATTGGGGGGAAAGTGGGGGAGATTGGAGAAATGTCAGAAATTGGGAAATTGGGGGGAAATGTGGGGAATTAGGGTAATTTGGGGGGAATTTGGGGGGTTTGGGGGGTTTGGGGGAGAATTTGGGGGGAATTGGGGGAAATTGGAGAAATGTCAGAAATTGGGGAAATTGGGGGAAATGGGGGGAAAATGGGGGGATTAATGAGGGGAATTAGGGGGGGAATTTGGGGGGAAAGTGGGGGAAGTTGGAGAAATGTCAGAAATTGGGGAAATTGGGGATTAATGAGGGGAATTAGGGGAATTTGGAGGGAATTTGGGGGGGGTTTGGGGGGATTTGGGGGGGATTTGGGGGGGTTTGGGGGGATTTGGGGGGAATTGGGGGAAATTGGAGAAATGTAAGAAATTGGGGAAATTGGGGGGAAAATGGGGGGGAAATGGGGGGATTAATGAGGGGAATTTGGGGGGGTTTGGGGGGAAATTTGGGGGGATTTGGGGGGGTTTGGGGGGATTTGGGGGAGAGAATTGGGGGAATTGGAGGAAGAAATTGGGGGGATTGGGGGGAGAAATTGGGGGGGATAATTGGGGGGATTCAATGGGGAGAATTTGGGGGGAATTGGGGGAATTTTGGGGGATTAATGGGGGGATTTGTGGGGAGAAATTGGGGGGAATTGGGGTGGATTTGGGGAGAAAATTGGGGGGATTTGGGGGGAGATTTGGGGGGAAATGGGGGAGATTGGGGGGAAGTTTGGAGAAATTGGGGGAGAAATGGGGGGATTAATGGGGGATTTGGGGAATTTGGGGGGGGAATTTCGGGGGGGAAAATTGGGGGAGAATTTGGGGAAAATTAGGGGAAATTGGAGGGAGAAATGGGCAGAAATTGGGCAGAATTTGGGGGGAATTGGAGGAAGAATTTGGGGGGAATTGGGGGAAATTTGGGGGCGATTTTGGGGGAGAATTTGGGGAGAAATGGGGGAAAAATTGGGGGGAAATTGGGGGGAGAAATTAGCAGAAATTGGGGGGAATTGGGGAGATTTGGGGGGGATTGGGGGGAGAAATTGAGGGGAGAATTTGGGGAAAATTAGGGGAAATTGGAGGAGATTCGGGGGGTAATTTGGGGGATGAAATGAGGGAAATTGGGAGAATTTGGGGGAAATTTTGGGAAATTGGGGGAGAATTCGGGGGGGAATTGAGGAAAATGGGGGGGAAATTGGGGAGAATTAATGGGGGAAATTTGGGGGAATTTGGAGGGGAATTTGGGGGAGAGAATTGGGGGGAATTCGGGAAATTGGGGGAAAATTCAGGCGGAATGGGGGGATGAAATGGGGGAAAGAATTTGGGGGAAAATTGGGGGAAAATTAGGGGAAATTGGGGGGAGAAATTGAAGGAAATCGGGGTAAAATTGAAGGCATCAATGGGGGAAATTGGGGAGAAATTTGGGGGGAATTGGGGGGAGAAATTGGGGGAAAAGGGGGGGAATTTGGGGGAATTCGGGGGATTAATGGGGGGAGAATTTGGGGGAAAAATTGGGGGAAAAATGCGGGAATTTGGGGGGGGAATGGGAGGGAGAATTTGGGGAAAAGTGGGGGAAAATCGGGGGAAATTGGGGGGAATTGGGGGGAGAATTTGGGGGAAATTGGGGAGAAATTGAAGGAAATTGGGGGAGAATTTTTGGGGGGAATTGGGGAGAAATTGGGGGAATTAACAGGGGAATTTGGGTGGGAGAATTGGGGGGGAAATAGGAGAGAAATTTGGGGGGAATTGAGGAAAATTGGGGGGAAAATTGGGGGGAAATGGGGGGATTAATGGAGGGAAATTGGGGAGAATTTGGGGGAAATTGGGGGAGAAATTGGGGGGAGAAATGGAAGGAATTGGGGGAAGAATTTGGGGTAAATTGGGGGAAAATTGGGGGAAGAATTTGGGTAAATTGGGGGAAAATCAGGAGAAAATTGGGGGAAGAATTTGGGGAAAATTGGGGGAAAATTGGGGGAAAATTGGGGGAAGAATTTGGGGTAAATTGGGGGAAAATTGGGGGGAGAAATTTCGGGGGAAAACGGGAAAATTGGGGAGGAAACGGAGGTTTTGGGGAGGGAATGAGGAAAATTGGGGAAAACGGGAAAAATTGGGGAAAATGGGAGGAAAATGAGGAGAATTGGGGAATTTGGGGAATTTGGGGGAAATGGGGAGGAAATTGGGGGCAAATGGGAATTTTGGGAGGAAATGGGGATTTTGGGAGATTTTGGGGAGGAAATGGAGAAATTGGGATTCGGGGGTCACGGGGGGGCGCGGGGGGGTCCCAGGTCAGGCGTGGGGGGAGGGGAGGCCGTGGGGGGGGGGGGGGGGGGGGGGCCGAGCCCAAAGGGACGATGGGAAATGGGGAGGGGCGAGCGCGGGGGGGGGCGGGGGGGGGAGAGAAGAAGAAGAGGAAGGAACCATCAGTGGGGGGGTCCTGCCCCCCCCCGAGACCCCCAAAAGTCCTCCCGGGACGCCCAAATCCCCCAAAATCCCCCAAAATCTCCAAAAATCTCCCCAAAAATTCCCTAAAATCTCCACAAAATTCCCCAAAAATTCCCCAAAATTCTCCCCGAAATGCCCCCCCGCCAGCCCCGCCCCCCCCGCCCCGCCCGGGGGGGTTTTTTTTTGGGGGGGGGATGCGGTCCACCCCCCCTCCCCCCCCCCCGGTTGCCATGGGAACAGAGCCCGGAGCGTCGCCGTGGCAACCTCAGTTCCGGAGCATCCCGGGGGGGGCGGGGGGGGGTCCCGGGGGGGCTCTGGGGGGCTCGGGGACCCCCCCATCCCCCCCCCCGCGACCCCCGGGCCTGGCTCGGGCCTTGCCCCAATTACAGCATCGCCCCCCCCCCAAAATCCCAGCCCCTCCCCCCAACCCCCAGCCCCTCCCCCACTCATTCCAACCCCCCCCCCTCAATTTGGGGGTCCCGGGGGGGTCTCCCTGAGGGTTTAGGACCCCCCCCCGATTTGGGCCGGGCGGGGGGGGGATCCGGGCCGCCCCTCCCCCCCTCCCCATCCATCCCCCCCTCCCCCCCCGGGTGGGCTCGGGGCTCCCCTCCCCTCCCCCCCCGCCCCTCCCCCCGCGCGGGGTCGCGCTCACCGGGGGGCTGCGGGCGGGGGGGGCGGGGGGGCCATGGCGGGGCCGACGGAGCCGAACCGGGAGCGGCCGCTGGTCCCTCCCGCCGGGAGACGCCTCCGGGGGGCGGCGCCGCGCGCGGGACGGCCCCCCCCGCCCCCCCCAGCGCCTTCAGCA
>JAXCHO010000905.1:0-35788 GCA_036630365.1 Acanthiza pusilla
TGAGTTTCATTTCTAGGCTGAAAAAGGCAGCATTTCAGATGAGTTATTCTCCAGCTGCACTGTTACAAACACTGGAAAAATGAAAGACCGTTCACTTTAAGCACTCAAAACACAGCTCCTTCTACCCATATTCTCCCTACTGGAACTATAGGATCAGTCTTCTCTGTGGGTTTTGCCCTCCCTATCCATTCAAAGTCCCACATAGTCTTGCTTGTCAGGTGCCAAGCTATGGTATCCACCCCCCCCCCCCCCCACGCCCCAGAAACCCGGTCTTATCGCCACTTGAGGTGATAGGAGCAGAAGCAAACAAGGTGGTTACTATCACTGTTCCAGGGGAATGGCACTGGTGCCAAGTACCCACTCCGCACTTACGTCGGCAGGAGTAATGGGTGGGAGCAGGAAGAGGGGGGAGGTAACTGCTCTTCTGTTTGTGATTTAACAGGATACCTGCAACCCATACACCCCCTGGAGCAAAACATCTGGGTGACCCTGGCTAAGGCAACTGGACAAGATCCCTTATGCCTTAGCACTGCTGCGCCTCAGAAGCCATTCACAAAGTGTCTGATCGGCATCCTTCTCACCACCCCTGAACTGCCACAGTTATGGAACAGCACCCCTGCCTCCTCAGCCTGCCCGGATACATTGTCTCCCCGTGGGAAATTCCCTGCTTTACCCCCACAGGAACTGCAGATTTTAGGCACCTTGAATGCAGATAGCTGTACCACCTTCACATTTCTCAGCACAAGGAATAGCCCTATGGCTTGGTGGGTCAATGCCACAACACCATGCTACCCAAGTGTTTCACACCGGTGTAATTCAATCACAAACTAAAACTAACCTTGAGTTTTAGTATACATATGCAACTCCCGCAGGGCATTTTCTTAATCTGTGCGGACTGAGCATGGACCAGAGTGCCAATGGCAATTAAAGGTGGTCCATCTACTTTGGGGAAAGTAACCCTCTTTTCTCTAAAGATGACAATTGCACTGTGGAGCCAACAAAACTGAACTCACCACTCTCATACTCACAGCATACATGCTTTTACTTCTGCCTGCAGAGATACAGCTGAGTTCTGGAACACTGCCAAGATAATCACTGCCTCTTCATCGGCTCCTGGGCTTGCAAGTGCACAAGGCCTCAGGAGCCTGAACAAACCTGGCTGTTGGTTGGCCAAGTTTAGTAATGCTACCAGCATAGCGATAGCTGACTCATTAATTGATGTAGACAGCATTAGACATGCTATATTCCAAAATCAAGCAGCAATTGATTTTTTGCTTTTACTGCATGGGCATGGGTGCAAAGAATTTGACAGGCTATGTTGTATGAACTTAAGTGACCATTCCCGCTCTTCCATCCCTCCACTGCCCTGCACTGATTTGCTCAGCCATCCCCACCTTGACTTCCCCACCCATTTGTCCAGGCCCAGCCTTGCCTTCCCTTCCCTTCTTTTTCTAGAACTCTCATTGTCTTGCTTATCTCTCCCTTGCCTTGCCTTGCCCTGTAAAGGCAGCAGTTGCCTTCTGTTGCCCTCAAAGCCTTCACTTGCCTTGCAGGACCTTGCTCACCCCTCCCCCACCTGGAATTCAAGACCCCTCTTTTCGTGGCATTTCTTCAACTTGCCTTGCCCTGCCTGCTTCCCTCAGGAAGCCTTCAAGGCCTTCACATACCCGCAGCGTTTCAGGAGCACGGAAGAGGAAGCCCATAGTAGCCAAACCCGTCTGTCCCAGCAGCTTTTTTCTGGCATCAATTCTTGCATGTACAGAATTTTGGACTGGCAATCCACATTTGTCTTCTGAGCTCTGGGACCAAGATGACAGTTCTTCTGCATTGGAAGGAAAGCAGGTAGCCCCAGTGTTTTAGGTGCAGATTAGAGCTGGCACAGGTGAGAGCAAGACCAGTCAAGTCAGTGTTTCCTGGCCGCTTTTGTCTACCAGCAGCTGCCTTGCCTTGGCAACCCAAGAGTTTCCTCTTCTTGCCCTGCTAAACCTCCATGGCTTTGAGTTCTCTTCTGTGCCCATGCCCCACCTGGCTACAGCTTTCCTCCAGGGCCTTGCTTTGCCTACTCCTTCCTGTTTCTGCCTGGCCTACCCATCACTGGGCTTACCTTCTTATGCCTAGCCTTGCCTCTAACTTCTGGACCTTCTCTTGCCTACCACTCCATTTGCTTTCCCCTCACTGCTCTGGCCTTGTCTACCTCCCCCTTGACTTGCCTCCAATTGCCTACACTTGCCTTGTATTGCCTTGCCTGCATGGAAGGCAAGGTAAAGAGTGGTAGGCAAGGCAAAGCAAAGCAAGGACGATGTAGGCAGGGCAAGGGAAGGCAGATGCAAGAAAGGCAAGCAAAGCAAGAGGAGGCTAGGAAAAACTAGGCAAGGTAGAGAAGGCAAGTCCCAGCCAAAAGACTCGGAGTGCCTTTCCTTGAGAAGCAAAGGCCATAGTGCCAGTGTCAGTGGAGCAGAAGGAAAGGTACCATGGGGAGGTACAGTCCAGCAAGACATTTCTCTCCTGGCCCCTTCTGGGTAGGAGTAATTGTTGGACGTATGCAATACTGGAGGTGCTATGCAACTTTGGCTTGGTAAGTTCCTGAAGGAGAATGGCAAGGCTTTTTCATGGGAAGGAAAGCACGCAACCCCAGCGCTGGAGGCGCAGAGAAGAAGCTGCCTAGTGGAGGTCCGGGGCACCAGCTGCTTTCTGTCCTGACATATCTGGTGTGGAAGCATTGCTTCAGTTTGTACACTTTACGGACATGGAATCCATCTTTGGAAGGTGGCCTCTTGAAAGATTCAGTTTGGCAGGTGGTTTCCGCGTCTCAGAAGTGGCCTTCTGAAATTCTGGCAACACCATCTTTTGGACAAGGTAAACCGCTCTGCTCAGTCTTGGTGGGTAGCCTACCTAGCAGCCTAGGTAATGCTGAGGAACAGTGTTCTGGCACCTTTGCATGGGATCAGTCCCTGGATGTTCTGTATTTTGGAGGAGGGGATGCCATTTCATTGGAGATGGGCTTCTAATTCCTCTCTTTTGCAAAGGAAACAACTTTGCATGTGTACATTGGTTGGTCTTAGTGAATTTTAAGACTTTTGCCCATAGGCAGTTCTCTGGCTTAGCGCTGTTGAACTGTCAGTGGGAATGCAAACGCCAGGCTGTTGAGCTTTTTGTCCTGGTCCCGTTCATGTGGGAGCAGCTCCCCTCCATGGTGCTGGACCTGACTGGATGCAGACTCAGTGAGACTGCAGGGTTAGGATGGTAGCAAGAGCTGAGAAGGAAAGGGCCGATAGCAGGGTGTGTGCTGGTACCTCGACGGGTGCAGTTGAAGTTGTCGGCAGCAAGAGCTTTCTCAGCTGGCATCTTTGTGAGCTCTGCTTTTGCCAGATGTTCTCAAGTTTGTAGCCAGATTCTTATGAGAGTGAAAAGAATTTTTAAGGCAAAGGCCACTAGAGTGTGGTGCAAATAAGAGTTTTCAGTTGGAAGGGGAAGATCAAAGCAATCTTTTGGGGCTGGCAGTCGAGTTGAGAGCAGGCACCTTTCCAACTTGGCTGTGGAATTGGGAGGCTTCCGAGCTGGACACAGCGCGATACCTTTAAAAGCAAGTCGAGAGTGCCATCGTGTGGTTGATTCCATATGAGCGCTGACAGAGTCCAGGCAAAAGCCAAGCTCTTTTCTGGCCCGGCCCCACTCATGTGCGAGCAGCAGTTCGTGGAGAAGCTCCGTGGTGAATCCTGTCCCTTGGACACTGAACGAATGTGAAGCTACATCTAGCGGAGAAGGAAGAGGAATCATTTCACAGCTGGCTGCACGGTGTTTCGGCTGCAAAACAAAAGGAAATTGGGAGCAGCTCCCCTTCATGGTGCTGGACCATGGTGCTGAGAAGGAAAGGGCCGATAGCAGGGTGTGTGCTGGTACCTCGACGGGTGCAGTTGAAGTTGTCGGCAGCAAGAGCTTTCTCAGTTGGCATCTTTGTGCGCTCTGCTTTTGCCAGATGTTCTCAAGTTTGTAGCCAGATTCTTGTGAGAGAGAAAAGAATTATTTGGGCAAAGGCGTTGGTGTTGCCGTTAGAGTGTGGTGCAAATCAGAGTTTTCAGTTGGAAGGGGAAGATCAAAGCAATCTTTTGGGGCTGACAGTCGAGTTGAGAGCAGGCACCTTTCCAACTTGGCTGTAGAATTGGGAGGCTTCCGAGCTGGACACAGCGGGATTCCTTTAAAAGCAAGTCGAGAGTGCCATCGTGTGGTTGATTCCATATGAGCGCTGACAGAGTCCAGGCAAAAGCCAAGCTCACTTCCACGAAGGTCTGGAAACACTGGCACACGGGACACAATGTGCAGAGAGAGAAGGAGCAAGAGAGAGAGAGAAGCACTTTGCCCCAAATTCAGTCTTACAGAACTCGTGCACTTGGAGTTCCCAGAGAAGGTGGCGTGCGTGGAGAAGGTTTTCTCCACGTAGCCTCTTCTGTTCGCATCTTTGCCGGACCGCAGAAAGACGCCCGCTTCCCTCTCGCGCTTTGCGAGCGAAAAGGCGCCTAGCCGGCGAAGGTGCGTCTTCGGCGGCCAGAAGGCGAAACGAAAACCGGCACTGTGCCCTGCTGCTGCGCTCCCTGCATTTCACATCCAAACTGCACCAGCACGCATAGCAACATGCAGGCTCACCTCCAAAAGATGTTTCCCGCTGCCACGAAGGTCTGGCAGCACTGGCACTCGGGACAAAATGTGCAGCGAGAGAAGAGGGAGAGAGGGAGAGAAGCACTTTGCCCCAGCTTCAGTCTTACCGAACTCGTGCACTTGGAGTTCCCAGAGAAGGTAGAGTGCGTGGAGAATGCTCTCTCCACGTAGCCTCTTCTGTTCGCGTTTTTGCCGCACCGCAGAGAGCCGCCCGCTTCTCTCTCGCGCTTTGCGAGCGAAGGACGCCTAGCCGGCGAAGGTGCGTCTTCGGCGGCTGCAAAGCGAAGCGAGAGCCGGTACGGCGCCCTGCTGCTGTATTCCCTGCATTTCACATCCAAACTGCACTAGCACGCATAGCAGCATGCAGGCTCATCTCCAAAGGATGTTTCCTGCCGCCACGAAGTTCTGGCAGCACTGGCACTCGGGACAAAATATGCAGAGAGAGAGGGAGCGAGAGAGAGAGAAAAGAACTTCGCCCCAGCTTCAGCCTTGCAGAACTCGTGCACTTGGAGTTCCCAGAGAAGGTAGCGTGCGTGGAGAAGGTTTTCTCCACGTAGCCGCTTCTGTTCGCATCTTTGCCGCACCGCAGAGAGCCGCCCGCTTCTCGCTCGCGCTTTGCGAGCGAAGGACGCCTAGCCGGCGAAGGTGCGTCTTCGGCGGCTGCAAAGCGAAGCGAGAGCCGGTACGGCGCCCTGCTGCTGTGCTCCCTGCATTTCACATCCAAACTGCACCAGCACGCATAGCAGCATGCAGGCTCATCTCCAAAAGATGTTTCCTGCTGCCACGAAGATCTGGCAACACTGGCACTATGTCACACTCTGCAGAGAGAGAAAAAGCAAGAGAGATTGAGATGCACTTTGCCCCAGCTTCAGTCTTACAGAACTCGTGCACTTGGAGTTCCCAGAGAAGGTAGAGTGCGTGGAGAATGCTCCCTCCACGTAACCTCTTCTGTTCGCGTTTTTGCCGCACCGCTGAGAGTCGCCCGCTTCTCTCTCGCGCTTTGCGAGCGAAGGGCGCCTAGCCGGCGAAGGTGCGTCTTCTTCGGCAAGAAAGCGAAGCGAGAGCCGGTACGGCGCCCTGCTGCTGTATTCCCTGCATTTCACATCCAAACTGCACCAGCACGCATCGCAGCATGCAGGCTCATCTCCAAAGGATGTTTCTTGCCGCCACGAAGTTCTGGCAGCACTGGCACTCGGGACAAAATATGCAGAGAGAGAGGGAGCGAGAGAGAAAGAACTTCGCCCCAGCGTCAGCCTTGCAGAACTCGTGCACTTGGAGTTCCCAGAGAAGGTAGCGTGCGTGGAGAAGGTTTTCTCCACGTAGCCGCTTCTGTTCGCGTTTTTGCCGCACCGCCGAGAGTCGCCCGCTTCTCTCTCGCGCTTTGCGAGCGAAGGACGCCTAGCCGGCGAAGGTGCGTCTTCGGCGGCTGCAAAGCGAAGCGAGAGCCGGTACGGCGCCCTGCTGCTGTGCTCCCTGCATTTCACATCCAAACTGCACCAGCACGCATAGCAGCATGCAGGCTCATCTCCAAAAGATGTTTCCTGCTGCCACGAAAATCTGGCAACACTGGCACTAAGTCACACTCTGCAGAGAGAGAAAAAGCAAGAGAGATTGAGATGCACTTTGCCCCAGCTTCAGTCTTACAGAACTCGTGCACTTGGAGTTCCCAGAGAAGGTAGAGTGCGTGGAGAATGCTCTCTCCACGTAGCCTCTTCTGTTCGCGTTTTTGCCGCACCGCTGAGAGTCGCCCGCTTCTCTCTCGCGCTTTGCGAGCGAAGGGCGCCTAGCCCCCGAAGGTGCGTCTTCTTCGGCAAGAAAGCGAAGCGAGAGCCGGTACGGCGCCCTGCTGCTGTGCTCGCTGCATTTCACATCCAAACTGCACCAGCACGCATAGCAGCATGCAGGCTCATCTCCAAAGGAAGTTTGCCACTGCCACGAAGATTTGGCAGCACTGGCAGTCGGGACAAAATGTGCAGAGAGAGAAAAAGCAAGAGAGATTGAGATGCATTTTGCCCCAGCTTCAGTCTTACAGAACTCGTACAAAAACGCGAACAGAAAAGGCTACGTGGAGAAAACATTCTCGACGCACTCTACGTTCTCTGGGACCTCCAAGTGCACGAGTTCTGTAAGACTGAAGCTGGGGCGAAGTTCTTTTCTCTCTCTCTCGCTCCCTCTCTCTCTGCATATTTTGTCCCGAGTGCCAGTGCTGCCAGAACTTCGTGGCAGCAGGAAACATCTTTTGGAGATGAGCCTGCATGCTGCTATGCGTGCTGGTGCCGTTTGGATGTGAAATGCAGGGAGCACAGCAGCAGGGCGCCGTACCGGCTCTCGCTTCGCTTTCTTGCCGAAGAAGACGCACCTTCGCCGGCTAGGCGTCCTTCGCTCGCAAAGCGCGAGAGAGAAGCGGGCGACTCTCGGCGGTGCGGCAAAAACGCGAACAGAAGCGGCTACGTGGAGAAAACCTTCTCCACGCACGCTACCTTCTCTGGGAACTCCAAGTGCACGAGTTCTGCAAGGCTGAAGCTGGGGCGAAGTTCTTTTCTCTCTCTCTCGCTCCCTCTCTCTCTGCATATTTTGTCCCGAGTGCCAGTGCTGCCAGAACTTCGTGGCGGCAGGAAACATCCTTCGGAGATGAGCCTGCATGCTGCGATGCGTGCTGGTGCAGTTTGGATGTGAAATGCAGGGAGCACAGCAGCAGGGCGCCGTACCGGCTCTCGCTTCGCTTTCTTGCCGAAGAAGACGCACCTTCGCCGGCTAGGCGCCCTTCGCTCGCAAAGCGCGAGAGAGAAGCGGGCGGCTCTCTGCGGTGCGGCAAAAACGCGAACAGAAGAGGCTACGTGGAGAGAGCATTCTCCACGCACTCTACCTTCTCTGGGAACTCCAAGTGCACGAGTTCTGTAAGACTGAAGCTGGGGCAAAGTGCATCTCAATCTCTCTTGCTTTTTCTCTCTCTGCAGAGTGTGACTTAGTGCCAGTGTTGCCAGATCTTCGTGGCAGCAGGAAACATCTTTTGGAGATGAGCCTGCATGCTGCTATGCGTGCTGGTGCAGTTTGGATGTGAAATGCAGCGAGCACAGCAGCAGGGCGCCGTACCGGCTCTCGCTTCGCTTTGCAGCCGCCGAAGACGCACCTTCGCCGGCTAGGCGTCCTTCGCTCGCAAAGCGCGAGAGAGAAGCGGGCGACTCTCGGCGGTGCGGCAAAAACGCGAACAGAAGCGGCTACGTGGAGAAAACCTTCTCCACGCACGCTACCTTCTCTGGGAACTCCAAGTGCACGAGTTCTGCAAGGCTGAAGCTGGGGCGAAGTTCTTTTCTCTCTCTCTCGCTCCCTCTCTCTCTGCATATTTTGTCCCGAGTGCCAGTGCTGCCAGAACTTCGTGGCGGCAAGAAACATCCTTTGGAGATGAGCCTGCATGCTGCGATGCGTGCTGGTGCAGTTTGGATGTGAAATGCAGGGAGCACAGCAGCAGGGCGCCGTACCGGCTCTCGCTTCGCTTTCTTGCCGAAGAAGACGCACCTTCGGGGGCTAGGCGCCCTTCGCTCGCAAAGCGCGAGAGAGAAGCGGGCGACTCTCAGCGGTGCGGCAAAAACGCGAACAGAAGAGGCTACGTGGAGGGAGCATTCTCCACGCACTCTACCTTCTCTGGGAACTCCAAGTGCACGAGTTCTGTAAGACTGAAGCTGGGGCAAAGTGCATCTCAATCTCTCTTGCTTTTTCTCTCTCTGCAGAGTGTGACTTAGTGCCAGTGTTGCCAGATCTTCGTGGCAGCAGGAAACATCTTTTGGAGATGAGCCTGCATGCTGCTATGCGTGCTGGTGCAGTTTGGATGTGAAATGCAGGGAGCACAGCAGCAGGGCGCCGTACCGGCTCTCGCTTCGCTTTGCAGCCGCCGAAGACGCACCTTCGCCGGCTAGGCGTCCTTCGCTCGCAAAGCGCGAGCGAGAAGCGGGCGGCTCTCTGCGGTGCGGCAAAGATGCGAACAGAAGCGGCTACGTGGAGAAAACCTTCTCCACGCACGCTACCTTCTCTGGGAACTCCAAGTGCACGAGTTCTGCAAGGCTGAAGCTGGGGCGAAGTTCTTTTCTCTCTCTCTCGCTCCCTCTCTCTCTGCATATTTTGTCCCGAGTGCCAGTGCTGCCAGAACTTCGTGGCGGCAGGAAACATCCTTTGGAGATGAGCCTGCATGCTGCTATGCGTGCTAGTGCAGTTTGGATGTGAAATGCAGGGAATACAGCAGCAGGGCGCCGTACCGGCTCTCGCTTCGCTTTGCAGCCGCCGAAGACGCACCTTCGCCGGCTAGGCGCCCTTCGCTCGCAAAGCGCGAGAGAGAAGCGGGCGGCTCTCTGCGGTGCGGCAAAAACGCGAACAGAAGAGGCTACGTGGAGAGAGCATTCTCCACGCACTCTACCTTCTCTGGGAACTCCAAGTGCACGAGTTCTGTAAGACTGAAGCTGGGGCAAAGTGCTTCTCTCCCTCTCTCCCTCTTCTCTCGCTGCACATTTTGTCCCGAGTGCCAGTGCTGCCAGACCTTCGTGGCAGCGGGAAACATCTTTTGGAGGTGAGCCTGCATGTTGCTATGCGTGCTGGTGCAGTTTGGATGTGAAATGCAGGGAGCGCAGCAGCAGGGCACAGTGCCGGTTTTCGTTTCGCCTTCTGGCCGCCGAAGACGCACCTTCGCCGGCTAGGCGCCTTTTCGCTCGCAAAGCGCGAGAGGGAAGCGGGCGTCTTTCTGCGGTCCGGCAAAGATGCGAACAGAAGAGGCTACGTGGAGAAAACCTTCTCCACGCACGCCACCTTCTCTGGGAACTCCAAGTGCACGAGTTCTGTAAGACTGAATTTGGGGCAAAGTGCTTCTCTCTCTCTCTTGCTCCTTCTCTCTCTGCACATTGTGTCCCGTGTGCCAGTGTTTCCAGACCTTCGTGGAAGTGAGCTTGGCTTTTGCCTGGACTCTGTCAGCGCTCATATGGAATCAACCACACGATGGCACTCTCGACTTGCTTTTAAAGGAATCCCGCTGTGTCCAGCTCGGAAGCCTCCCAATTCTACAGCCAAGTTGGAAAGGTGCCTGCTCTCAACTCATCTGTCAGCCCCAAAAGATTGCTTTGATCTTCCCCTTCCAACTGAAAACTCTTATTTGCACCACACTCTAACGGCAACACCAACGCCTTTGCCCAAATAATTCTTTTCTCTCTCACAAGAATCTGGCTACAAACTTGAGAACATCTGGCAAAAGCAGAGCGCACAAAGATGCCAACTGAGAAAGCTCTTGCTGCCGACAACTTCAACTGCACCCGTCGAGGTACCAGCACACACCCTGCTATCGGCCCTTTCCTTCTCAGCACCATGGTCCAGCACCATGAAGGGGAGCTGCTCCCAATTTCCTTTTGTTTTGCAGCCGAAACACCGTGCAGCCAGCTGTGAAATGATTCCTCTTCCTTCTCCGCTAGATGTAGCTTCACATTCGTTCAGTGTCCAAGGGACAGGATTCACCACAGAGCTTCTCCACGAACTGCTGCTCGCACATGAGTGGGGCCGGGCCAGAAAAGAGCTTGGCTTTTGCCTGGACTCTGTCAGCGCTCATATGGAATCAACCACACGATGGCACTCTCGACTTGCTTTTAAAGGTATCGCGCTGTGTCCAGCTCGGAAGCCTCCCAATTCCACAGCCAAGTTGGAAAGGTGCCTGCTCTCAACTCGACTGCCAGCCCCAAAAGATTGCTTTGATCTTCCCCTTCCAACTGAAAACTCTTATTTGCACCACACTCTAGTGGCCTTTGCCTTAAAAATTCTTTTCACTCTCACAAGAATCTGGCTACAAACTTGAGAACATCTGGCAAAAGCAGAGCTCACAAAGATGCCAGCTGAGAAAGCTCTTGCTGCCGACAACTTCAACTGCACCCGTCGAGGTACCAGCACACACCCTGCTATCGGCCCTTTCCTTCTCAGCTCTTGCTACCATCCTAACCCTGCAGTCTCACTGAGTCTGCATCCAGTCAGGTCCAGCACCATGGAGGGGAGCTGCTCCCACATGAACGGGACCAGGACAAAAAGCTCAACAGCCTGGCGTTTGCATTCCCACTGACAGTTCAACAGCGCTAAGCCAGAGAACTGCCTATGGGCAAAAGTCTTAAAATTCACTAAGACCAACCAATGTACACATGCAAAGTTGTTTCCTTTGCAAAAGAGAGGAATTAGAAGCCCATCTCCAATGAAATGGCATCCCCTCCTCCAAAATACAGAACATCCAGGGACTGATCCCATGCAAAGGTGCCAGAACACTGTTCCTCAGCATTACCTAGGCTGCTAGGTAGGCTACCCACCAAGACTGAGCAGAGCGGTTTACCTTGTCCAAAAGATGGTGTTGCCAGAATTTCAGAAGGCCACTTCTGAGACGCGGAAACCACCTGCCAAACTGAATCTTTCAAGAGGCCACCTTCCAAAGATGGATTCCATGTCCGTAAAGTGTACAAACTGAAGCAACGCTTCCACACCAGATATGTCAGGACAGAAAGCAGCTGGTGCCCCGGACCTCCACTAGGCAGCTTCTTCTCTGCGCCTCCAGCGCTGGGGTTGCATGCTTTCCTTCCCATGAAAAAGCCTTGCCATTCTCCTTCAGGAACTTACCAAGCCAAAGTTGCATAGCACCTCCAGTATTGCATACGTCCAACAATTACTCCTACCCAGAAGGGGCCAGGAGAGAAATGTCTTGCTGGACTGTACCTCCCCATGGTACCTTTCCTTCTGCTCCACTGACACTGGCACTATGGCCTTTGCTTCTCAAGGAAAGGCACTCCGAGTCTTTTGGCTGGGACTTGCCTTCTCTACCTTGCCTAGTTTTTCCTAGCCTCCTCTTGCTTTGCTTGCCTTTCTTGCATCTGCCTTCCCTTGCCCTGCCTACATCGTCCTTGCTTTGCTTTGCCTTGCCTACCACTCTTTACCTTGCCTTCCATGCAGGCAAGGCAATACAAGGCAAGTGTAGGCAATTGGAGGCAAGTCAAGGGGGAGGTAGACAAGGCCAGAGCAGTGAGGGGAAAGCAAATGGAGTGGTAGGCAAGAGAAGGTCCAGAAGTTAGAGGCAAGGCTAGGCATAAGAAGGTAAGCCCAGTGATGGGTAGGCCAGGCAGAAACAGGAAGGAGTAGGCAAAGCAAGGCCCTGGAGGAAAGCTGTAGCCAGGTGGGGCATGGGCACAGAAGAGAACTCAAAGCCATGGAGGTTTAGCAGGGCAAGAAGAGGAAACTCTTGGGTTGCCAAGGCAAGGCAGCTGCTGGTAGACAAAAGCGGCCAGGAAACACTGACTTGACTGGTCTTGCTCTCACCTGTGCCAGCTCTAATCTGCACCTAAAACACTGGGGCTACCTGCTTTCCTTCCAATGCAGAAGAACTGTCATCTTGGTCCCAGAGCTCAGAAGACAAATGTGGATTGCCAGTCCAAAATTCTGTACATGCAAGAATTGATGCCAGAAAAAAGCTGCTGGGACAGACGGGTTTGGCTACTATGGGCTTCCTCTTCCGTGCTCCTGAAACGCTGCGGGTATGTGAAGGCCTTGAAGGCTTCCTGAGGGAAGCAGGCAGGGCAAGGCAAGTTGAAGAAATGCCACGAAAAGAGGGGTCTTGAATTCCAGGTGGGGGAGGGGTGAGCAAGGTCCTGCAAGGCAAGTGAAGGCTTTGAGGGCAACAGAAGGCAACTGCTGCCTTTACAGGGCAAGGCAAGGCAAGGGAGAGATAAGCAAGACAATGAGAGTTCTAGAAAAAGAAGGGAAGGGAAGGGAAGGCTGGGCCTGGACAAATGGGTGGGGAAGTCAAGGTGGGGATGGCTGAGCAAATCAGTGCAGGGCAGTGGAGGGATGGAAGAGCGGGAATGGTCACTTAAGTTCATACAACATAGCCTGTCAAATTCTTTGCACCCATGCCCATGCAGTAAAAGCAAAAAATCAATTGCTGCTTGATTTTGGAATATAGCATGTCTAATGCTGTCTACATCAATTAATGAGTCAGCTATCGCTATGCTGGTAGCATTACTAAACTTGGCCAACCAACAGCCAGGTTTGTTCAGGCTCCTGAGGCCTTGTGCACTTGCAAGCCCAGGAGCCGATGAAGAGGCAGTGATTATCTTGGCAGTGTTCCAGAACTCAGCTGTATCTCTGCAGGCAGAAGTAAAAGCATGTATGCTGTGAGTATGAGAGTGGTGAGTTCAGTTTTGTTGGCTCCACAGTGCAATTGTCATCTTTAGAGAAAAGAGGGTTACTTTCCCCAAAGTAGATGGACCACCTTTAATTGCCATTGGCACTCTGGTCCATGCTCAGTCCGCACAGATTAAGAAAATGCCCTGCGGGAGTTGCATATGTATACTAAAACTCAAGGTTAGTTTTAGTTTGTGATTGAATTACACCGGTGTGAAACACTTGGGTAGCATGGTGTTGTGGCATTGACCCACCAAGCCATAGGGCTATTCCTTGTGCTGAGAAATGTGAAGGTGGTACAGCTATCTGCATTCAAGGTGCCTAAAATCTGCAGTTCCTGTGGGGGTAAAGCAGGGAATTTCCCACGGGGAGACAATGTATCCGGGCAGGCTGAGGAGGCAGGGGTGCTGTTCCATAACTGTGGCAGTTCAGGGGTGGTGAGAAGGATGCCGATCAGACACTTTGTGAATGGCTTCTGAGGCGCAGCAGTGCTAAGGCATAAGGGATCTTGTCCAGTTGCCTTAGCCAGGGTCACCCAGATGTTTTGCTCCAGGGGGTGTATGGGTTGCAGGTATCCTGTTAAATCACAAACAGAAGAGCAGTTACCTCCCCCCTCTTCCTGCTCCCACCCATTACTCCTGCCGACGTAAGTGCGGAGTGGGTACTTGGCACCAGTGCCATTCCCCTGGAACAGTGATAGTAACCACCTTGTTTGCTTCTGCTCCTATCACCTCAAGTGGCGATAAGACCGGGTTTCTGGGGCGTGGTGGGGGGGGGGGTGGATACCATAGCTTGGCACCTGACAAGCAAGACTATGTGGGACTTTGAATGGATAGGGAGGGCAAAACCCACAGAGAAGACTGATCCTATAGTTCCAGTAGGGAGAATATGGGTAGAAGGAGCTGTGCTTTGAGTGTTTAAAGTGAACGGTCTTTCATTTTTCCAGTGTTTGTAACAGTGCAGCTGGAGAATAACTCATCTGAAATGCTGCCTTTTTCAGCCTAGAAATGAAACTCAAGATCCTTTCAGTATAGGAGATAAGATAAAAGTGGATCTTTACTGGAGCTCCAGGGACAGTTCCAGGAAGAATATCCACAAACGCCCACCCCTCCCCCCGGCTGAATACAGTCTTCTAGGTTTTAGGAAATTAGCATCATTGATCAAAAGCACCAATTCAGAGGACAAGTGGGGATGCAATTCCCCCCAGGTCAAGCCCCTTCTCTGGAGCCCCCCCACCCTTGGTACTAGTTGGACTTGTTGACTAAAATGTGTCTTGAAGATCTTGTTGTCAGGCTTGGTTCCCAGGAAGAAGCAAGACAGGAGAGGGGCCTTGTGCCCTCCAGGGCTTGGAGCTCTGCAATGAGTTTGGTCTTTCTGGCTGGGGAAAAACTACTGGCAAGGTCACAAATACAGAAAAGTAAAAAGGCAAAAATCACTTTGGCATCAGAAACAAAGGTAAAATTAATGTAAAAAGCAAGCTAAGATACATCTGAAAACTTCTCTGCTTTCTTCATCTTCCCCTTATGCAAAGAGGCTTTTGATTTGCAGGATTTTCATTTTATCCAAAGGCATTCATTCCATAGGTGCCAAAACCATCCCACAATGATAAGTGAAATATAGTCAGTAGGGACAATAGGGACTGGCATCCACCGCAAAGGAGAGGAAAGGTCATTTCCAGAACAATAGTTTTATTTAACTGTGGTGAAAAGTGGGAGCTGAGTTTTGTTTAGAATTAGCCAGAAGAAGCTCTTAATTATTCTCTGCTGCTGCTGCTCTTATACCTTTTCATAATTACTGTGGCACATTAAGATTGGCTGCTAGCAAACAATGACAAGGCTGTCTAACAAACAATGGCAATTCAAGCAATAATACAATGAGCTATACTGATGCCTTCAGGTATTTCTAGTTTTTTACTCTTCATGTAGCTGTAACTTGCTGTAGTTCTGTGCTTCTTACAAAGTGCTAAAATCCCCTGTTCCCAGCACCTTTAGCCAAAACAAGACTCTCTGAGTACAGATTCAAGGACATATTCATTGCCTTAGGGCTTGAAAACATGTAAACAACTGTGAGATGGGGGGAGCAGGCCTGGGGTGGTTAACATCATCACCTGAGGGTACGATTGGAGAATTAAGGGCCAATATGCTAATGAAACAGAACTTATAAAAGGTGAAGAGCTCGTGACTCGGGGTCCATTTTGGGTGTCGTCCCCGACAGGGGACTTTGTTTGCCTGAATCTACCTTTAAGGCCTCTGCAGGCCTTAAATAAATTGTCTGCTTTTTATACTCCTAATTTGTCTTGGCCTCTGTTTCAGGTAGCCTGTCTTTTAGGCTACAATACAAGCAAAAGTAGAGTTGGTTACAAAAACCGGATGTGCTAGGAAGGCCGGAAGTTGGTATGACAGAGTTAAAAATTGGATGTGCTAGGGAGACCGGAAGTTTTAACCACAGAGTTAAAACTGAAGGTGCTAGGAAGACCGGAAGTTTTGTATCATAGAGTTGAATCGGAGTGTGCTAGGGAGACCGGAAGTTTTAATCACAGAGTTGAAACTGAAGGTGCTAGGAAAACCGGAAGGAGGAAGTGGAGTCAAGCAAGAAAGTTTTCTTCATTCTCTTTTCTTCATTATCTCGTGGACATGCACAACAAGCACAGGACCAAATATGGCAGGGCCTTTGACATGAATTCAGTCGCAGACACAAGCAGTAAGCAGGTCTAGGGTAGGGAATGGGCATGAAAGGGAATGCACAGCAATGGTGGTTTAGCAAGGCAAGACAGGTGAGGTTCATAGATTGCTGGCAGGCGGAAGTGGCCAGGAAAGACTGATTTGACTGGCCTTGCTCTCACCTGCACCATCTCTAATCTGCACCTAAAACACTGGGGCTACCTGCTTTCCTTCCAATGCAGAAGAACTGTCATTTTGGTTCCGGAGCCCAGAAGACAAATGTGGATTGCCTGTCCAAAATTCCATACATGCAAGAATTGATGCCAGGCAAAAGCTGCTGGGACAGACAGGTCTGGCTTCACGTGACCTCCTATGGGCTTCCTCTTCCATGCTCCTGAAACACTGCGGGTATGTGAAGGCCTTGAAGGCTTCCTGAGGGAAGCAGGCAGGGCAAGGCAAGTTGAAGAATTGTCACGAAAAGAAGGGTCTTGAATTCCAGGTGGGGGAGGGGTGAGCAAGGTCCTGCAAGGCAAGTGAGGGCTTTGAGGGCAACAGAAGGCAACTGCTGTGTTTACAGGGCAAGGCAAGGCAAGGGGGAGGTAGGCAAGGCAATGAGAGTCCCAGAAGGAGAAGGGAAGGCAAGGCTGGGCCTGGACAAATGGGTGGGGAAGTCAAGGTGGGGATGGCCGAGCAAGTCAGTGCAGGGCAGTGGAGGGATGGAAGAGCGGGAATGGTCACTTAAGTTCATACAACATAACCTGTCAAATTCTTTGCACCCATGCCCACGCAGTAAAAGCAAAAAATCAATTGCTGCTTGATTTTGGAATATAGCATGTCTAATGCTGTCTACATCAATTAACGAGTCAGCTATCGCTATGCTGGTAGCATTACTAAACTTGGCCAACCAACAGCCAGGTTTGTTCAGGCTCCTGAGGCCTTGTGCACTTGCAAGCCCAGGAGCCGATGAAGAGGCAGTGATTATCTTGGCAGTGTTCCAGAACTCAGCTGTATCTCTGCAGGCAGAAGTAAAAGCATGTATGCTGTGAGTATGAGAGTGGTGAGTTCAGTTTTGTTGGCTCCATAGTGCAATTGTCATCTTTAGAGAAAAGAGGGTTACTTTCCCCAAAGTAGATGGACCACCTTTAATTGCCATTGGCACTCTGGTCCATGCTCAGTCCGCACAGATTAAGAAAATGCCCTGCGGGAGTTGCATATGTATACTAAAACTCAAGGTTAGTTTTAGTTTGTGATTGAATTACACCGGTGTGAAACACTTGGGTAGCATGGTGTTGTGGCATTGACCCACCAAGCCATAGGGCTATTCCTTGTGCTGAGAAATGTGAAGGTGGTACAGCTATGTGCATTCAAGGTGCCTAAAATCTGCAGTTCCTGTGGGGGTAAAGCAGGGAATTTCCCACGGGGAGACAATGTATCCGGGCAGGCTGAGGAGGCAGGGGTGCTGTTCCATAACTGTGGCAGTTCAGGGGTGGTGAGAAGGATGCCGATCAGACACTTTGTGAATGGCTTCTGAGGCGCAGCAGTGCTAAGGCATAAGGGATCTTGTCCAGTTGCCTTAGCCAGGGTCACCCAGATGTTTTGCTCCAGGGGGTGTATGGGTTGCAGGTATCCTGTTAAATCACAAACAGAAGAGCAGTTACCTCCCCCCTCTTCCTGCTCCCACCCATTACTCCTGCCGACGTAAGTGCGGAGTGGGTACTTGGCACCAGTGCCATTCCCCTGGAACAGTCATAGTAACCACCTTGTTTGCTTCTGCTCCTATCACCTCAAGTGGCGATAAGACCGGGTTTCTGGGGCGTGGTGGGGGGGGGGGTGGATACCATAGCTTGGCACCTGACAAGCAAGACTATGTGGGACTTTGAATGGATAGGGAGGGCAAAACCCACAGAGAAGACTGATCCTATAGTTCCAGTAGGGAGAATATGGGTAGAAGGAGCTGTGTTTTGAGTGCTTAAAGTGAACGGTCTTTCATTTTTCCAGTGTTTGTAACAGTGCAGCTGGAGAATAACTCATCTGAAATGCTGCCTTTTTCAGCCTAGAAATGAAACTCAAGATCCTTTCAGTATAGGAGATAAGATAAAAGTGGATCTTTACTGGAGCTCCAGGGACAGTTCCAGGAAGAATATCCACAAACGCCCACCCCTCCCCCCGGCTGAATACAGTCTTCTAGGTTTTAGGAAATTAGCATCATTGATCAAAAGCACCAATTCAGAGGACAAGTGGGGATGCAATTCCCCCCAGGTCAAGCCCCTTCTCTGGAGCCCCCCCACCCTTGGTACTAGTTGGACTTGTTGACTAAAATGTGTCTTGAAGATCTTGTTGTCAGGCTTGGTTCCCAGGAAGAAGCAAGACAGGAGAGGGGCCTTGTGCCCTCCAGGGCTTGGAGCTCTGCAATGAGTTTGGTCTTTCTGGCTGGGGAAAAACTACTGGCAAGGTCACAAATACAGAAAAGTAAAAAGGCAAAAATCACTTTGGCATCAGAAGCAAAGGTAAAATTAATGTAAAAAGCAAGCTAAGATACATCTGAAAACTTCTCTGCTTTCTTCATCTTCCCCTTATGCAAAGAGGCTTTTGATTTGCAGGATTTTCATTTTATCCAAAGGCATTCATTCCATAGGTGCCAAAACCATCCCACAATGATAAGTGAAATATAGTCAGTAGGGACAATAGGGACTGGCATCCACCGCAAAGGAGAGGAAAGATCATTTCCAGAACACTAGTTTTATTTAACTGTGGTGAAAAGTGGGAGCTGAGTTTTGTTTAGAATTAGCCAGAAGAAGCTCTTAATTATTCTCTGCTGCTGCTGCTCTTATACCTTTTCATAATTACTGTGGCACATTAAGATTGGCTGCTAGCAAACAATGACAAGGCTGTCTAACAAACAATGGCAATTCAAGCAATAATACAATGAGCTATACTGATGCCTTCAGGTATTTCTAGTTTTTTACTCTTCATGTAGCTGTAACTTGCTGTAGTTCTGTGCTTCTTACAAAGTGCTAAAATCCCCTGTTCCCAGCACCTTTAGCCAAAACAAGACTCTCTGAGTACAGATTCAAGGACATATTCATTGCCTTAGGGCTTGAAAATATGTAAACAACTGTGAGATGGGGGGAGCAGGCCTGGGGTGGTTAACATCATCACCTGAGGGTACGATTGGAGAATTAAGGGCCAATATGCTAATGAAACAGAACTTATAAAAGGTGAAGAGCTCGTGACTCGGGGTCCATTTTGGGTGTCGTCCCCGACAGGGGACTTTGTTTGCCTGAATCTACCTTTAAGGCCTCTGCAGGCCTTAAATAAATTGTCTGCTTTTTATACTCCTAATTTGTCTTGGCCTCTGTTTCAGGTAGCCTGTCTTTTAGGCTACAATACAAGCAAAAGTAGAGTTGGTTACAAAAACCGGATGTGCTAGGAAGGCCGGAAGTTGGTATGACAGAGTTAAAAATTGGATGTGCTAGGGAGACCGGAAGTTTTAACCACAGAGTTAAAACTGAAGGTGCTAGGAAGACCGGAAGTTTTGTATCATAGAGTTGAATCGGAGTGTGCTAGGGAGACCGGAAGTTTTAATCACAGAGTTGAAACTGAAGGTGCTAGGAAAACCGGAAGGAGGAAGTGGAGTCAAGCAAGAAAGTTTTCTTCATTCTCTTTTCTTCATTATCTCGTGGACATGCACAACAAGCACAGGACCAAATATGGCAGGGCCTTTGACATGAATTCAGTCGCAGACACAAGCAGTAAGCAGGTCTAGGGTAGGGAATGGGCATGAAAGGGAATGCACAGCAATGGTGGTTTAGCAAGGCAAGACAGGTGAGGTTCATAGATTGCTGGCAGGCGGAAGTGGCCAGGAAAGACTGATTTGACTGGCCTTGCTCTCACCTGCACCATCTCTAATCTGCACCTAAAACACTGGGGCTACCTGCTTTCCTTCCAATGCAGAAGAACTGTCATTTTGGTTCCGGAGCCCAGAAGACAAATGTGGATTGCCTGTCCAAAATTCCATACATGCAAGAATTGATGCCAGGCAAAAGCTGCTGGGACAGACAGGTCTGGCTTCACGTGACCTCCTATGGGCTTCCTCTTCCATGCTCCTGAAACACTGCGGGTATGTGAAGGCCTTGAAGGCTTCCTGAGGGAAGCAGGCAGGGCAAGGCAAGTTGAAGAATTGTCACGAAAAGAAGGGTCTTGAATTCCAGGTGGGGGAGGGGTGAGCAAGGTCCTGCAAGGCAAGTGAGGGCTTTGAGGGCAACAGAAGGCAACTGCTGTGTTTACAGGGCAAGGCAAGGCAAGGGGGAGGTAGGCAAGGCAATGAGAGTCCCAGAAGGAGAAGGGAAGGCAAGGCTGGGCCTGGACAAATGGGTGGGGAAGTCAAGGTGGGGATGGCCGAGCAAGTCAGTGCAGGGCAGTGGAGGGATGGAAGAGCGGGAATGGTCACTTAAGTTCATACAACATAACCTGTCAAATTCTTTGCACCCATGCCCACGCAGTAAAAGCAAAAAATCAATTGCTGCTTGATTTTGGAATATAGCATGTCTAATGCTGTCTACATCAATTAACGAGTCAGCTATCGCTATGCTGGTAGCATTACTAAACTTGGCCAACCAACAGCCAGGTTTGTTCAGGCTCCTGAGGCCTTGTGCACTTGCAAGCCCAGGAGCCGATGAAGAGGCAGTGATTATCTTGGCAGTGTTCCAGAACTCAGCTGTATCTCTGCAGGCAGAAGTAAAAGCATGTATGCTGTGAGTATGAGAGTGGTGAGTTCAGTTTTGTTGGCTCCATAGTGCAATTGTCATCTTTAGAGAAAAGAGGGTTACTTTCCCCAAAGTAGATGGACCACCTTTAATTGCCATTGGCACTCTGGTCCATGCTCAGTCCGCACAGATTAAGAAAATGCCCTGCGGGAGTTGCATATGTATACTAAAACTCAAGGTTAGTTTTAGTTTGTGATTGAATTACACCGGTGTGAAACACTTGGGTAGCATGGTGTTGTGGCATTGACCCACCAAGCCATAGGGCTATTCCTTGTGCTGAGAAACGTGAAGGTGGTACAGCTATGTGCATTCAAGGTGCCTAAAATCTGCAGTTCCTGTGGGGGTAAAGCAGGGAATTTCCCACGGGGAGACAATGTATCCGGGCAGGCTGAGGAGGCAGGGGTGCTGTTCCATAACTGTGGCAGTTCAGGGGTGGTGAGAAGGATGCCGATCAGACACTTTGTGAATGGCTTCTGAGGCGCAGCAGTGCTAAGGCATAAGGGATCTTGTCCAGTTGCCTTAGCCAGGGTCACCCAGATGTTTTGCTCCAGGGGGTGTATGGGTTGCAGGTATCCTGTTAAATCACAAACAGAAGAGCAGTTACCTCCCCCCTCTTCCTGCTCCCACCCATTACTCCTGCCGACGTAAGTGCGGAGTGGGTACTTGGCACCAGTGCCATTCCCCTGGAACAGTCATAGTAACCACCTTGTTTGCTTCTGCTCCTATCACCTCAAGTGGCGATAAGACCGGGTTTCTGGGGCGTGGTGGGGGTGGGGGTGGATACCATAGCTTGGCACCTGACAAGCAAGACTATGTGGGACTTTGAATGGATAGGGAGGGCAAAACCCACAGAGAAGACTGATCCTATAGTTCCAGTAGGGAGAATATGGGTAGAAGGAGCTGTGTTTTGAGTGCTTAAAGTGAATGGTCTTTCATTTTTCCAGTGTTTGTAACAGTGCAGCTGGAGAATAACTCATCTGAAATGCTGCCTTTTTCAGCCTAGAAATGAAACTCAAGATCCTTTCAGTATAGGAGATAAGATAAAAGTGGATCTTTACTGGAGCTCCAGGGACAGTTCCAGGAAGAATATCCACAAACGCCCACCCCTCCCCCCGGCTGAATACAGTCTTCTAGGTTTTAGGAAATTAGCATCATTGATCAAAAGCACCAATTCAGAGGACAAGTGGGGATGCAATTCCCCCCAGGTCAAGCCCCTTCTCTGGAGCCCCCCCACCCTTGGTACTAGTTGGACTTGTTGACTAAAATGTGTCTTGAAGATCTTGTTGTCAGGCTTGGTTCCCAGGAAGAAGCAAGACAGGAGAGGGGCCTTGTGCCCTCCAGGGCTTGGAGCTCTGCAATGAGTTTGGTCTTTCTGGCTGGGGAAAAACTACTGGCAAGGTCACAAATACAGAAAAGTAAAAAGGCAAAAATCACTTTGGCATCAGAAGCAAAGGTAAAATTAATGTAAAAAGCAAGCTAAGATACATCTGAAAACTTCTCTGCTTTCTTCATCTTCCCCTTATGCAAAGAGGCTTTTGATTTGCAGGATTTTCATTTTATCCAAAGGCATTCATTCCATAGGTGCCAAAACCATCCCACAATGATAAGTGAAATATAGTCAGTAGGGACAATAGGGACTGGCATCCACCGCAAAGGAGAGGAAAGATCATTTCCAGAACAATAGTTTTATTTAACTGTGGTGAAAAGTGGGAGCTGAGTTTTGTTTAGAATTAGCCAGAAGAAGCTCTTAATTATTCTCTGCTGCTGCTGCTCTTATACCTTTTCATAATTACTGTGGCACATTAAGATTGGCTGCTAGCAAACAATGACAAGGCTGTCTAACAAACAATGGCAATTCAAGCAATAATACAATGAGCTATACTGATGCCTTCAGGTATTTCTAGTTTTTTACTCTTCATGTAGCTGTAACTTGCTGTAGTTCTGTGCTTCTTACAAAGTGCTAAAATCCCCTGTTCCCAGCACCTTTAGCCAAAACAAGACTCTCTGAGTACAGATTCAAGGACATATTCATTGCCTTAGGGCTTGAAAATATGTAAACAACTGTGAGATGGGGGGAGCAGGCCTGGGGTGGTTAACATCATCACCTGAGGGTACGATTGGAGAATTAAGGGCCAATATGCTAATGAAACAGAACCTATAAAAGGTGAAGAGCTCGTGACTCGGGGTCCATTTTGGGTGTCGTCCCCGACAGGGGACTTTGTTTGCCTGAATCTACCTTTAAGGCCTCTGCAGGCCTTAAATAAATTGTCTGCTTTTTATACTCCTAATTTGTCTTGGCCTCTGTTTCAGGTAGCCTGTCTTTTAGGCTACAATACAAGCAAAAGTAGAGTTGGTTACAAAAACCGGATGTGCTAGGAAGGCCGGAAGTTGGTATGACAGAGTTAAAAATTGGATGTGCTAGGGAGACCGGAAGTTTTAACCACAGAGTTAAAACTGAAGGTGCTAGGAAGACCGGAAGTTTTGTATCATAGAGTTGAATCGGAGTGTGCTAGGGAGACCGGAAGTTTTAATCACAGAGTTGAAACTGAAGGTGCTAGGAAAACCGGAAGGAGGAAGTGGAGTCAAGCAAGAAAGTTTTCTTCATTCTCTTTTCTTCATTATCTCGTGGACATGCACAACAAGCACAGGACCAAATATGGCAGGGCCTTTGACATGAATTCAGTCGCAGACACAAGCAGTAAGCAGGTCTAGGGTAGGGAATGGGCATGAAAGGGAATGCACAGCAATGGTGGTTTAGCAAGGCAAGACAGGTGAGGTTCATAGATTGCTGGCAGGCGGAAGTGGCCAGGAAAGACTGATTTGACTGGCCTTGCTCTCACCTGCACCATCTCTAATCTGCACCTAAAACACTGGGGCTACCTGCTTTCCTTCCAATGCAGAAGAACTGTCATTTTGGTTCCGGAGCCCAGAAGACAAATGTGGATTGCCTGTCCAAAATTCCATACATGCAAGAATTGATGCCAGGCAAAAGCTGCTGGGACAGACAGGTCTGGCTTCACGTGACCTCCTATGGGCTTCCTCTTCCATGCTCCTGAAACACTGCGGGTATGTGAAGGCCTTGAAGGCTTCCTGAGGGAAGCAGGCAGGGCAAGGCAAGTTGAAGAATTGTCACGAAAAGAAGGGTCTTGAATTCCAGGTGGGGGAGGGGTGAGCAAGGTCCTGCAAGGCAAGTGAGGGCTTTGAGGGCAACAGAAGGCAACTGCTGTGTTTACAGGGCAAGGCAAGGCAAGGGGGAGGTAGGCAAGGCAATGAGAGTCCCAGAAGGAGAAGGGAAGGCAAGGCTGGGCCTGGACAAATGGGTGGGGAAGTCAAGGTGGGGATGGCCGAGCAAGTCAGTGCAGGGCAGTGGAGGGATGGAAGAGCGGGAATGGTCACTTAAGTTCATACAACATAACCTGTCAAATTCTTTGCACCCATGCCCACGCAGTAAAAGCAAAAAATCAATTGCTGCTTGATTTTGGAATATAGCATGTCTAATGCTGTCTACATCAATTAACGAGTCAGCTATCGCTATGCTGGTAGCATTACTAAACTTGGCCAACCAACAGCCAGGTTTGTTCAGGCTCCTGAGGCCTTGTGCACTTGCAAGCCCAGGAGCCGATGAAGAGGCAGTGATTATCTTGGCAGTGTTCCAGAACTCAGCTGTATCTCTGCAGGCAGAAGTAAAAGCATGTATGCTGTGAGTATGAGAGTGGTGAGTTCAGTTTTGTTGGCTCCATAGTGCAATTGTCATCTTTAGAGAAAAGAGGGTTACTTTCCCCAAAGTAGATGGACCACCTTTAATTGCCATTGGCACTCTGGTCCATGCTCAGTCCGCACAGATTAAGAAAATGCCCTGCGGGAGTTGCATATGTATACTAAAACTCAAGGTTAGTTTTAGTTTGTGATTGAATTACACCGGTGTGAAACACTTGGGTAGCATGGTGTTGTGGCATTGACCCACCAAGCCATAGGGCTATTCCTTGTGCTGAGAAATGTGAAGGTGGTACAGCTATGTGCATTCAAGGTGCCTAAAATCTGCAGTTCCTGTGGGGGTAAAGCAGGGAATTTCCCACGGGGAGACAATGTATCCGGGCAGGCTGAGGAGGCAGGGGTGCTGTTCCATAACTGTGGCAGTTCAGGGGTGGTGAGAAGGATGCCGATCAGACACTTTGTGAATGGCTTCTGAGGCGCAGCAGTGCTAAGGCATAAGGGATCTTGTCCAGTTGCCTTAGCCAGGGTCACCCAGATGTTTTGCTCCAGGGGGTGTATGGGTTGCAGGTATCCTGTTAAATCACAAACAGAAGAGCAGTTACCTCCCCCCTCTTCCTGCTCCCACCCATTACTCCTGCCGACGTAAGTGCGGAGTGGGTACTTGGCACCAGTGCCATTCCCCTGGAACAGTCATAGTAACCACCTTGTTTGCTTCTGCTCCTATCACCTCAAGTGGCGATAAGACCGGGTTTCTGGGGCGTGGTGGGGGGGGGGGTGGATACCATAGCTTGGCACCTGACAAGCAAGACTATGTGGGACTTTGAATGGATAGGGAGGGCAAAACCCACAGAGAAGACTGATCCTATAGTTCCAGTAGGGAGAATATGGGTAGAAGGAGCTGTGTTTTGAGTGCTTAAAGTGAATGGTCTTTCATTTTTCCAGTGTTTGTAACAGTGCAGCTGGAGAATAACTCATCTGAAATGCTGCCTTTTTCAGCCTAGAAATGAAACTCAAGATCCTTTCAGTATAGGAGATAAGATAAAAGTGGATCTTTACTGGAGCTCCAGGGACAGTTCCAGGAAGAATATCCACAAACGCCCACCCCTCCCCCCGGCTGAATACAGTCTTCTAGGTTTTAGGAAATTAGCATCATTGATCAAAAGCACCAATTCAGAGGACAAGTGGGGATGCAATTCCCCCCAGGTCAAGCCCCTTCTCTGGAGCCCCCCCACCCTTGGTACTAGTTGGACTTGTTGACTAAAATGTGTCTTGAAGATCTTGTTGTCAGGCTTGGTTCCCAGGAAGAAGCAAGACAGGAGAGGGGCCTTGTGCCCTCCAGGGCTTGGAGCTCTGCAATGAGTTTGGTCTTTCTGGCTGGGGAAAAACTACTGGCAAGGTCACAAATACAGAAAAGTAAAAAGGCAAAAATCACTTTGGCATCAGAAGCAAAGGTAAAATTAATGTAAAAAGCAAGCTAAGATACATCTGAAAACTTCTCTGCTTTCTTCATCTTCCCCTTATGCAAAGAGGCTTTTGATTTGCAGGATTTTCATTTTATCCAAAGGCATTCATTCCATAGGTGCCAAAACCATCCCACAATGATAAGTGAAATATAGTCAGTAGGGACAATAGGGACTGGCATCCACCGCAAAGGAGAGGAAAGATCATTTCCAGAACACTAGTTTTATTTAACTGTGGTGAAAAGTGGGAGCTGAGTTTTGTTTAGAATTAGCCAGAAGAAGCTCTTAATTATTCTCTGCTGCTGCTGCTCTTATACCTTTTCATAATTACTGTGGCACATTAAGATTGGCTGCTAGCAAACAATGACAAGGCTGTCTAACAAACAATGGCAATTCAAGCAATAATACAATGAGCTATACTGATGCCTTCAGGTATTTCTAGTTTTTTACTCTTCATGTAGCTGTAACTTGCTGTAGTTCTGTGCTTCTTACAAAGTGCTAAAATCCCCTGTTCCCAGCACCTTTAGCCAAAACAAGACTCTCTGAGTACAGATTCAAGGACATATTCATTGCCTTAGGGCTTGAAAATATGTAAACAACTGTGAGATGGGGGGAGCAGGCCTGGGGTGGTTAACATCATCACCTGAGGGTACGATTGGAGAATTAAGGGCCAATATGCTAATGAAACAGAACTTATAAAAGGTGAAGAGCTCGTGACTCGGGGTCCATTTTGGGTGTCGTCCCCGACAGGGGACTTTGTTTGCCTGAATCTACCTTTAAGGCCTCTGCAGGCCTTAAATAAATTGTCTGCTTTTTATACTCCTAATTTGTCTTGGCCTCTGTTTCAGGTAGCCTGTCTTTTAGGCTACAATACAAGCAAAAGTAGAGTTGGTTACAAAAACCGGATGTGCTAGGAAGGCCGGAAGTTGGTATGACAGAGTTAAAAATTGGATGTGCTAGGGAGACCGGAAGTTTTAACCACAGAGTTAAAACTGAAGGTGCTAGGAAGACCGGAAGTTTTGTATCATAGAGTTGAATCGGAGTGTGCTAGGGAGACCGGAAGTTTTAATCACAGAGTTGAAACTGAAGGTGCTAGGAAAACCGGAAGGAGGAAGTGGAGTCAAGCAAGAAAGTTTTCTTCATTCTCTTTTCTTCATTATCTCGTGGACATGCACAACAAGCACAGGACCAAATATGGCAGGGCCTTTGACATGAATTCAGTCGCAGACACAAGCAGTAAGCAGGTCTAGGGTAGGGAATGGGCATGAAAGGGAATGCACAGCAATGGTGGTTTAGCAAGGCAAGACAGGTGAGGTTCATAGATTGCTGGCAGGCGGAAGTGGCCAGGAAAGACTGATTTGACTGGCCTTGCTCTCACCTGCACCATCTCTAATCTGCACCTAAAACACTGGGGCTACCTGCTTTCCTTCCAATGCAGAAGAACTGTCATTTTGGTTCCGGAGCCCAGAAGACAAATGTGGATTGCCTGTCCAAAATTCCATACATGCAAGAATTGATGCCAGGCAAAAGCTGCTGGGACAGACAGGTCTGGCTTCACGTGACCTCCTATGGGCTTCCTCTTCCATGCTCCTGAAACACTGCGGGTATGTGAAGGCCTTGAAGGCTTCCTGAGGGAAGCAGGCAGGGCAAGGCAAGTTGAAGAATTGTCACGAAAAGAAGGGTCTTGAATTCCAGGTGGGGGAGGGGTGAGCAAGGTCCTGCAAGGCAAGTGAGGGCTTTGAGGGCAACAGAAGGCAACTGCTGTGTTTACAGGGCAAGGCAAGGCAAGGGGGAGGTAGGCAAGGCAATGAGAGTCCCAGAAGGAGAAGGGAAGGCAAGGCTGGGCCTGGACAAATGGGTGGGGAAGTCAAGGTGGGGATGGCCGAGCAAGTCAGTGCAGGGCAGTGGAGGGATGGAAGAGCGGGAATGGTCACTTAAGTTCATACAACATAACCTGTCAAATTCTTTGCACCCATGCCCACGCAGTAAAAGCAAAAAATCAATTGCTGCTTGATTTTGGAATATAGCATGTCTAATGCTGTCTACATCAATTAACGAGTCAGCTATCGCTATGCTGGTAGCATTACTAAACTTGGCCAACCAACAGCCAGGTTTGTTCAGGCTCCTGAGGCCTTGTGCACTTGCAAGCCCAGGAGCCGATGAAGAGGCAGTGATTATCTTGGCAGTGTTCCAGAACTCAGCTGTATCTCTGCAGGCAGAAGTAAAAGCATGTATGCTGTGAGTATGAGAGTGGTGAGTTCAGTTTTGTTGGCTCCATAGTGCAATTGTCATCTTTAGAGAAAAGAGGGTTACTTTCCCCAAAGTAGATGGACCACCTTTAATTGCCATTGGCACTCTGGTCCATGCTCAGTCCGCACAGATTAAGAAAATGCCCTGCGGGAGTTGCATATGTATACTAAAACTCAAGGTTAGTTTTAGTTTGTGATTGAATTACACCGGTGTGAAACACTTGGGTAGCATGGTGTTGTGGCATTGACCCACCAAGCCATAGGGCTATTCCTTGTGCTGAGAAATGTGAAGGTGGTACAGCTATCTGCATTCAAGGTGCCTAAAATCTGCAGTTCCTGTGGGGGTAAAGCAGGGAATTTCCCACGGGGAGACAAGGTATCTGGGCAGGCTGAGGGTGGGGCCTATACTAGGCCTAACTCCATGTTTGTTATCTGCAGAAGCTGTTTGGAAATCGAATATAATTAGCTCACGATCCTCTACTGTAAAAACATGTAGCGTGGTGCCAGCTTTACCTGTCTGCCTATACAGCTTTAATAAGACAATTTAAATGCAATTGTTTTTGCCATGTAGACACATGTGCTTTACATCTCAAACCGTTTGTAATTATTTTTACAGAAAGCTGTCTTACCATCAGCAAGTTAAGCAGGTCTTAAATGCAATTTTCCAAGAACGTGCAGTGCTATCATCCCTGTGAGTAAAGCTGCATCTCGAAAACATCTTAATAAACTTACATTTATCTTAGAGGAGTGAACAGGCATTTTCCACATGACTGTAAATCTGCCACACTTTAGATTTATTTCTTGATATTATTTGCAAATGTTTAACTGCTGTATGATGAATTTTCAGTAGTTTCTTGTGCGAAGAAAGTCAAAATAAGTTAAATTCTGCTGTATCTAAAACTCTTAAGGTATACTCTTAATCTTGTATCTAATTTTAGTAAATTTAAAGTTAAAAGAATGCAAAGGCATTCAGAGTGACTACCTCACTGAATTCAAAGGACTATTTTTCTTTCCATAGGTATACCTTAATCAGTATCTGTGTGCATACAAGTGTGAAAGTGCTGCAGCAAATGTACTAAGAATGTTGTTTGAGTCTTTTATGCCTTTTGAGTTTATAAGTCAGACCTGTCAACTTTAAGTTGATCAAAATTTATGTAAAGTCTGTTGGTTTTCAGTTTGATTAAGAAGTTGAATTTTGGTAACCTCTGAAAGAAAGAAAAGAGAAAACAGACGCTTGTAGTCGAGTGAAGAAAATTTCCATGTTTGTGAGTGGTGGTGTTGTTTAGTGAATTTGTAACAGCTGGCAGAGGGGTGTAACTTGCTGCCTCAGAGCCAGAACTGGCTGAGTAGCATCCTGAGGCCAATTCTGTAAAGCATTTTGTGGCCTAAGAGTCAGTTAGCCCCATAATAACTTTAGCAAAGGCAAGTTTAATTTTGTTTTCCTGTACATGTGTGTGAATTGTCTCTGTTAATTTGTATTTTATCAGCATGTAAGTCTGGGTAGAGGCACCTATGAGATAGGACTTATTTTTTAAGTGCTTGACATTAATTTTTGCTTTCAATGATGTTAACTTTAAGCTCTGTTAGATTTATCTTAATTTTAAGTGAAGTTAAAGTTTAAGTTCTGTCAAAACATGAAATTCTAGATGTGTTGTTAAAGTAAATGATATGAATTTACTAAGCTTTTACAGAGAGCATTACCCAGAAAACATTATTTGATGCTATACATATGTGTCTCTTTGTTCACAGCTATTTGTAATTTGTTTATGGTACCATTGATTATTTAGTTAAAACTAAACCACAACACCGATCTGCAAGAAGTATATTGCTTTAAAGAATTGATATTAATAGAAGCTTGTTTAGAAGATTTAGAGAGACCCTCTCAGGTAAGGCCTGGGCTCTGGCCAAGTCCTGGCCCTAAGCTGATCGGGTACTGAATCTTGAATCCCAGATGTTTCTACCCTAAAACTGCAATTGAGTCATTTTGGCTCACCAATTGGGCTTGGAGAGCTGGAACCCCTTTTCAGGTAAACTTGACAACCTTGCCCGGGAAAGGTCTTCAAGTCTCACCTGTAAAATGGGACTCTCCCGTGATTGTAGACTCTGGGTAGTAGCTAATAGTTAAATGGTTAATGATCTGTATATTTTTAAAGTACTGTTCTCTTTCTCTTATGTATTGCACCTGTAGTTGTATCTGTTGCCTTAATTACCTTTGCTCATAATGCAAAACCCACAATTGAGTGTATAATAACAGTCTTGCTCTCACCTGTGCCAGCTCTAATCTGCACCTAAAACACTGGGGCTACCTGCTTTCCTTCCAATGCAGAAGAACTGTCATCTTGGTCCCAGAGCTCAGAAGACAAATGTGGATTGCCAGTCCAAAATCCTGTACATGCAAGAATTGATGCCAGAAAAAAGCTGCTGGGACAGACGGGTTTGGCTCCTATGGGCTTCCTCTTCCATGCTCCTGAAACGCTGCGGGTATGTGAAGGCCTTGAAGGCTTCCTGAGGGAAGCAGGCAGGGCAAGGCAAGTTGAAGAAATGCCACGAAAAGAGGGGTCTTGAATTCCAGGTGGGGGAGGGGTGAGCAAGGTCCTGCAAGGCAAGTGAAGGCTTTGAGGGCAACAGAAGGCAACTGCTGCATTTACAGGGCAAGGCAAGGCAAGGGAGAGATAAGCAAGACAATGAGAGTTCTAGAAAAAGAAGGGAAGGGAAGGCAAGGCTGGGCCTGGACAAATGGGTGGGGAAGTCAAGGTGGGGATGGCTGAGCAAATCAGTGCAGGGCAGTGGAGGGATGGAAGAGCGGGAATGGGTCACTTAAGTTCATACAACATAACCTGTCAAATTCTTTGCACCCATGCCCACGCAGTAAAAGCAAAAAATCAATTGCTGCTTGATTTTGGAATATAGCATGTCTAATGCTGTCTACATCAATTAACAAGTCAGCTATCGCTATGCTGGTAGCATTACTAAACTTGGCCAACCAACAGCCAGGTTTGTTCAGGCTCCTGAGGCCTTGTGCACTTGCAAGCCCAGGAGCCGATGAAGAGGCAGTGATTATCTTGGCAGTGTTCCAGAACTCAGCTGTATCTCTGCAGGCAGAAGTAAAAGCATGTATGCTGTGAGTATGAGAGTGGTGAGTTCAGTTTTGTTGGCTCCATAGTGCAATTGTCATCTTTAGAGAAAAGAGGGTTACTTTCCCCAAAGTAGATGGACCACCTTTAATTGCCATTGGCACTCTGGTCCATGCTCAGTCCGCACAGATTAAAGAAAATGCCCTGCGGGAGTTGCATATGTATACTAAAACTCAAGGTTAGTTTTAGTTTGTGATTGAATTACACCGGTGTGAAACACTTGGGTAGCATGGTGTTGTGGCATTGACCCACCAAGCCATAGGGCTATTCCTTGTGCTGAGAAATGTGAAGGTGGTACAGCTATGTGCATTCAAGGTGCCTAAAATCTGCAGTTCCTGTGGGGGTAAAGCAGGGAATTTCCCACGGGGAGACAATGTATCCGGGCAGGCTGAGGAGGCAGGGGTGCTGTTCCATAACTGTGGCAGTTCAGGGGTGGTGAGAAGGATGCCGATCAGACACTTTGTGAATGGCTTCTGAGGCGCAGCAGTGCTAAGGCATAAGGGATCTTGTCCAGTTGCCTTAGCCAGGGTCACCCAGATGTTTTGCTCCAGGGGGTGTATGGGTTGCAGGTATCCTGTTAAATCACAAACAGAAGAGCAGTTACCTCCCCCCTCTTCCTGCTCCCACCCATTACTCCTGCCGACGTAAGTGCGGAGTGGGTACTTGGCACCAGTGCCATTCCCCTGGAACAGTCATAGTAACCACCTTGTTTGCTTCTGCTCCTATCACCTCAAGTGGCGATAAGACCGGGTTTCTGGGGCGTGGTGGGGGGGGGGGTGGATACCATAGCTTGGCACCTGACAAGCAAGACTATGTGGGACTTTGAATGGATAGGGAGGGCAAAACCCACAGAGAAGACTGATCCTATAGTTCCAGTAGGGAGAATATGGGTAGAAGGAGCTGTGTTTTGAGTGCTTAAAGTGAATGGGTCTTTCATTTTTCCAGTGTTTGTAACAGTGCAGCTGGAGAATAACTCATCTGAAATGCTGCCTTTTTCAGCCTAGAAATGAAACTCAAGATCCTTTCAGTATAGGAGAATAAGATAAAAGTGGATCTTTACTGGAGCTCCAGGGACAGTTCCAGGAAGAAATATCCACAAACGCCCACCCCTCCCCCCGGCTGAATACAGTCTTCTAGGTTTTAGGAAATTAGCATCATTGATCAAAAGCACCAATTCAGAGACAAGTGGGGATGCAATTCCCCCCAGGTCAAGCCCCTTCTCTGGAGCCCCCCCACCCTTGGTACTAGTTGGACTTGTTGACTAAAATGTGTCTTGAAGATCTTGTTGTCAGGCTTGGTTCCCAGGAAGAAGCAAGACAGGAGAGGGGCCTTGTGCCCTCCAGGGCTTGGAGCTCTGCAATGAGTTTGGTCTTTCTGGCTGGGGAAAAACTACTGGCAAGGTCACAAATACAGAAAAGTAAAAAGGCAAAAATCACTTTGGCATCAGAAGCAAAGGTAAAATTAATGTAAAAAGCAAGCTAAGATACATCTGAAAACTTCTCTGCTTTCTTCATCTTCCCCTTATGCAAAGAGGCTTTTGATTTGCAGGATTTTCATTTTATCCAAAGGCATTCATTCCATAGGTGCCAAAACCATCCCACAATGATAAGTGAAATATAGTCAGTAGGGACAATAGGGACTGGCATCCACCGCAAAGGAGAGGAAAGATCATTTCCAGAACAATAGTTTTATTTAACTGTGGTGAAAAGTGGGAGCTGAGTTTTGTTTAGAATTAGCCAGAAGAAGCTCTTAATTATTCTCTGCTGCTGCTGCTCTTATACCTTTTCATAATTACTGTGGCACATTAAGATTGGCTGCTAGCAAACAATGACAAGGCTGTCTAACAAACAATGGCAATTCAAGCAATAATACAATGAGCTATACTGATGCCTTCAGGTATTTCTAGTTTTTTACTCTTCATGTAGCTGTAACTTGCTGTAGTTCTGTGCTTCTTACAAAGTGCTAAAATCCCCTGTTCCCAGCACCTTTAGCCAAAACAAGACTCTCTGAGTACAGATTCAAGGACATATTCATTGCCTTAGGGCTTGAAAATATGTAAACAACTGTGAGATGGGGGGAGCAGGCCTGGGGTGGTTAACATCATCACCTGAGGGTACGATTGGAGAATTAAGGGCCAATATGCTAATGAAACAGAACTTATAAAAGGTGAAGAGCTCGTGACTCGGGGTCCATTTTGGGTGTCGTCCCCGACAGGGGACTTTGTTTGCCTGGAATCTACCTTTAAGGCCTCTGCAGGCCTTAAATAAATTGTCTGCTTTTTTATACTCCTAATTTGTCTTGGCCTCTGTTTCAGGTAGCCTGTCTTTTAGGCTACAATACAAGCAAAAAGTAGAGTTGGTTACAAAAACCGGATGTGCTAGGAAGGCCGGAAGTTGGTATGACAGAGTTAAAAATTGAATGTGCTAGGGAGACCGGAAGTTTTAACCACAGAGTTAAAACTGAAGGTGCTAGGAAGACCGGAAGTTTTGTATCATAGAGTTGAATCGGAGTGTGCTAGGGAGACCGGAAGTTTTAATCACAGAGTTAAAACTGAAGGTGCTAGGAAAAACCGGAAGGAGGAAGTGGAGTCAAGCAAGAAAGTTTTCTTCATTCTCTTTTCTTCATTATCTCGTGGACATGCACAACAAGCACAGGACCAAATATGGCAGGGCCTTTGACATGAATTCAGTCGCAGACACAAGCAGTAAGCAGGTCTAGGGTAGGGAATGGGCATGAAAGGGAATGCACAGCAATGGTGGTTTAGCAAGGCAAGACAGGTGAGGTTCATAGATTGCTGGCAGGCGGAAGTGGCCAGGAAAGACTGATTTGACTGGCCTTGCTCTCACCTGCACCATCTCTAATCTGCACCTAAAACACTGGGGCTACCTGCTTTCCTTCCAATGCAGAAGAACTGTCATTTTGGTTCCGGAGCCCAGAAGACAAATGTGGATTGCCTGTCCAAAATTCCATACATGCAAGAATTGATGCCAGGCAAAAGCTGCTGGGACAGACAGGTCTGGCTTCACGTGACCTCCTATGGGCTTCCTCTTCCATGCTCCTGAAACACTGGCGGGTATGTGAAGGCCTTGAAGGCTTCCTGAGGGAAGCAGGCAGGGCAAGGCAAGTTGAAGAATTGTCACGAAAAGAAGGGTCTTGAATTCCAGGTGGGGGAGGGGTGAGCAAGGTCCTGCAAGGCAAGTGAGGGCTTTGAGGGCAACAGAAGGCAACTGCTGTGTTTACAGGGCAAGGCAAGGCAAGGGGGAGGTAGGCAAGGCAATGAGAGTCCCAGAAGGAGAAGGGAAGGCAAGCTGGGGCCTGGACAAATGGGTGGGGAAGTCAAGGTGGGGATGGCCGAGCAAGTCAGTGCAGGGCAGTGGAGGGATGGGAAGAGCGGGAATGGTCACTTAAGTTCATACAACATAACCTGTCAAATTCTTTGCACCCATGCCCACGCAGTAAAAGCAAAAAATCAATTGCTGCTTGATTTTGGAATATAGCATGTCTAATGCTGTCTACATCAATTAACGAGTCAGCTATCGCTATGCTGGTAGCATTACTAAACTTGGCCAACCAACAGCCAGGTTTGTTCAGGCTCCTGAGGCCTTGTGCACTTGCAAGCCCAGGAGCCGATGAAGTGGCAGTGTTCCAGAACTCAGCTGTATCTCTGCAGGCAGAAGTAAAAGCATGTATGCTGTGAGTATGAGAGTGGTGAGTTCAGTTTTGTTGGCTCCATAGTGCAATTGTCATCTTTAGAGAAAAGAGGGTTACTTTCCCCAAAGTAGATGGACCACCTTTAATTGCCATTGGCACTCTGGTCCATGCTCAGTCCACACAGATTAAGAAAATGCCCTGCGGGAGTTGCATATGTATACTAAAACTCAAGGTTAGTTTTAGTTTGTGATTGAATTACACCGGTGTGAAACACTTGGGTAGCATGGTGTTGTGGCATTGACCCACCAAGCCATAGGGCTATTCCTTGTGCTGAGAAATGTGAAGGTGGTACAGCTATGTGCATTCAAGGTGCCTAAAATCTGCAGTTCCTGTGGGGGTAAAGCAGGGAATTTCCCACGGGGAGACAAGGTATCTGGGCAGGCTGAGGGTGGGGCCTATACTAGGCCTAACTCCATGTTTGTTATCTGCAGAAGCTGTTTGGAAATCGAATATAATTAGCTCACGATCCTCTACTGTAAAACATGTAGCGTGGTGCCAGCTTTACCTGTCTGCCTATACAGCTTTAATAAGACAATTTAAATGCAATTGTTTTTGCCATGTAGACACATGTGCTTTACATCTCAAACCGTTTGTAATTATTTTTACAGAAAGCTGTCTTACCATCAGCAAGTTAAGCAGGTCTTAAATGCAATTTTCCAAGAACGTGCAGTGCTATCATCCCTGTGAGTAAAGCTGCATCTCGAAAACATCTTAATAAACTTACATTTATCTTAGAGGAGTGAACAGGCATTTTCCACATGACTGTAAATCTGCCACACTTTAGATTTATTTCTTGATATTATTTGCAAATGTTTAACTGCTGTATGATGAATTTTCAGTAGTTTCTTGTGCGAAGAAAGTCAAAATAAGTTAAATTCTGCTGTATCTAAAACTCTTAAGGTATACTCTTAATCTTGTATCTAATTTTAGTAAATTTAAAGTTAAAAGAATGCAAAGGCATTCAGAGTGACTACCTCACTGAATTCAAAGGACTATTTTTCTTTCCATAGGTATACCTTAATCAGTATCTGTGTGCATACAAGTGTGAAAGTGCTGCAGCAAATGTACTAAGAATGTTGTTTGAGTCTTTTATGCCTTTTGAGTTTATAAGTCAGACCTGTCAACTTTAAGTTGATCAAAATTTATGTAAAGTCTGTTGGTTTTCAGTTTGATTAAGAAGTTGAATTTTGGTAACCTCTGAAAGAAAGAAAAGAGAAAACAGACGCTTGTAGTCGAGTGAAGAAAATTTCCATGTTTGTA